>VXAU01005286.1:1060071-1171085 GCA_013399695.1 Formicarius rufipectus | reverse complement strand
CCTTGGGGGAAGGAGGAGGAAAAAAAAAAAAAAAAAAAAAGGTGGGGGATTATTTTGCTCAGGCTTGTTTTGATCGCTTAGCGATGCTTGCGTTGACTCAGTTAGAGCTCTTGGGGAGAGGGGGAAAAACCAGCATGATCCTTAAGAGAGAGAGAAAAACCAGCACTAAAAGATTAAGGCCTGATTGGGACACACTGAAGTGTCTCCTCGTTGAAATCTAACACGAACTTTGATGTAGTATTTAAGGCTTGTCTGACAATCTGGAGAAGCTGCTCGGAGCCAGCAGCCCGGTCAGTCCCGGGTGTCAGGGAATAAAGTGCTGGAGGCGAAGCTGCTGGCAGAGGTGACCCTGCCTGCACCCCTGCCTGCATCCCTGCCTGCATCCCTGCGTTCCTGCCCGCACTGCACTCAGATATTTGACAGCCTCTTTCGTTCTGTATTGCGACGTAGAATTGTGCATAAACACAAGCAGTAGGATTTTTTCATGCCAGACACGGCCTTTTAAAAGGTTTCTAAAAACCCTTTAAATTTCTTTTACTTTGGCCAGTAGTTTGAAATACCCTTGCTCTGCACCCCCCAACCCCAACATCATTATTTATCCCTATGGGAGGATTTCTCTGTGTGAACTAAGTTTCTGCTGGAGGGATTTAATTCTAGACTCGTTGCACTAAGTTTTGTGGTATTAATCTTGATTTATAATGTTATAAGTGGTGGTAAAACCTGATCCAAGATTTTTTCTGTCAGTCTGGTCCCTGTCCTGGTCTCTGTGCGAGCTCAAATCTCAGCAAGGTCAGTTGAAAGGATACTGAGAAAGAACTGGGCAGTGATTAGTGAAACAACATTAGGGAAAATATCTGTCTACTTGAGAAAATTTAAAAAAAAAAAAAAAGTGGAAATATTTTTGAGGAGCAAACAGAAGTTTTTTAATTGAAAAATTTCTTACTGCTGTTTTCCCATAAAAGTCTTGGATTAAAAATTAAAAAAAAAAAAAAGGCACTTATTGGGAAGAAAATAAAAATAAAATCTGAATGCCCAGGCGTTTAAGATGGCAAAGATGTTTTGTGAAGGACAATCACAATCACTGCCCATCCACATTTTATTTCAGTCATGGACAATATTTGATCTTGTTAAATGTCAACTGCATTGATTTGATTTGAGGGGCCTGGATTGTGAATCACTAAATACTTGCTCTGTAAATTTGTTGGCCCTTTCAAGGAAATTTCTGACTGAAACTTGAGACTTATAGACAGCGAGTCTACCAGGAGAGTTTATTCTCTCATAGAGCTTCCACATATTGGTTTACAGCTGTATTGTGTCCCCTTGGAATGATTTTTTTTATTTTTATTTTATTTTTCCTTTTTTTTTTTTTTTTAACTTTCCTAATATGAAACTTGATGCTTGGAAAATCTGATAAGTGAGTTTCATTTCCCTGGAAATTTATTGCTTCTATTTCCAAGTGCAAGGAAATAAAACAAGTAAAAACAATAAGCAGTCTGTAAGGAGGGTATTAATGAAGGGTCACTCTTTTCTCATGTAGGCTGAAGCTCAGGAGAAAAGGAGAAAGGAGTTGCTTTGGGGGCAATCTAAATGGCTGGTGTAGTATATTTTGCTTTATTTATTTGGTGGGATAGCCTCTGTTCTATTTCCCTCTTTAAAATGTGCTCTCCAAACCCAAATATGATATTAATGACGAGAAATAGAGAGTCGTTTCAGGTAGAGAAAACTCCTTTGACTTCAGTTCAGGGACCAGCTGATTTTTAGTTGACAAAAGTATATTTATGCTGCTTAGAGTATCTCTGAAATTCAGAAGAGCCCATTTGTGCGCTTAAAAAAAAAAAAAAAAAAAAAGCTATAGAATTCCAGTGTCCCATCCTTATTCCAATGGAGAACTATATTATGTTCATCTAATTCCCTATTCTTTCATTTGGAAATGATTGTGTTCTTCCCTTCTTCCTGGTAATTGCTGTACAATGCTAAGGAGCTGCCAAGTTCCACTCCAGGACTCATTATATGTAGTAACGGTGGAAAAAATTTCCATCTATGGAGCATTTTCGATGGGAAAAGCGCTGGGCTTCACAACAATGCAGATGTGCATCCTTGCAGATCCAGTCACCGAATCAGCTCCTAAGTGGGACAGACTGTCCATTTCGGATGCAAGAAAGACAGTTTAGAGAATAAACATGAAGGGAAAGATGACAGTAAGAGACTTTAATGGAGGGAAATTGTAGTGCTAGCAATGTCAGTTTGATTTTTAGATTTCTGTTGCTCCAGTTCCCTGTTATTCTCCTTGTTTGCTTAAGGAAGTCGTACTCATTTGCACTGTCTTAATTTTTTGTGTTGTACAGCAGTGACTTAGTTGTGTGTTGTAAATGTGCTGCCTGTTTTTAGACTCTACAGCAGGTTTATTTTTAAATGTATTTTCTCTAGGGAAGGGCACATAGTTTACTCAAAATTTACCATATGCTTTGCATCTCCAGTAAAACAGTTGTAAAAAATACCATATTTTTAAATCTGGTGAGTTGTGAAGAACCAGAGACAAGCTGGATGAAGAACACTAGTTAAAACGATAGATACTTAGAAACTCCTTTCCTTCCTAGAGCAAACTGCTTCCATGAAGTAGCTCAAGAGGGACTATTGAAAACATTATTGTGCTTTTCAGGTTATAGGCCATGAACCTACAAACACTCGTGCATGTAAATAACTTTATATAGGTAAAGTAAATGCTTTGAACTCAAAAGGGTTACTTGCATATAGGAAGTTTTTTATGAATGTAAGTGCCTGTAAGATGAAAACTGTAGTTGGTGTTTGATTAACATTTAATTCTCCGTGGTTGTGCTGCCTT
Organism: Formicarius rufipectus; assembly: GCA_013399695.1. Taxonomy (NCBI): domain Eukaryota; kingdom Metazoa; phylum Chordata; class Aves; order Passeriformes; family Formicariidae; genus Formicarius; species Formicarius rufipectus. Next base: position 1,168,243 of record VXAU01005286.1, on the reverse strand, counting down.
ACGGACAATACGGAGGGAGCTTCAGATGATGTAACTCAGGAACTGAGTGTGCAAATGAACTTTTGGTCCATTAGTTAGGTTGATTTTTATATGTTGAGTTTCAAGGTGACATAAATATGTTGGGTGGTGGGGTTTATTGCCTTTTTTTTTTTTTTTTTTTTTTTGGAATAAAAGTCAAAGGTGCTCCCTTCTAAACTGGAAGTCTTAGTTTGTGATATGTGTTGCTGCTTTGGCTTCCTTCCCTGTGAGTTAAAAAGTCTTGAATTTAATTCACAAAATTTTACATTTTCTCTTTTGCCTTTTTCAGCTTCAATATCTAAGGAAAAGTGAAAGAAATTTAGAAATAGAATATTACCTTTTAAAAAGTAATAATGCCTTAAAAAAAAATCATAATCTTTGTTCTTCTCATGTAGCATTTTACCAAAATCAGCATCGAGTTGCAGAGGCTTTTGATTAACTTAACATCACCATTTTTTCTAAAAGGACGTAGAACACAACCCATACCTCCCAGAAGCTACTAAGAATTTTTCATTAGTTGTCTTGAAGGCTGATTGAAATGCCATACAAATTAGAGGACTCAGAACTATAGGAACTACAGGAATTCTTAATATGAAATTCTGCATTTGGTTATAACTGTGCCTGTAGGGCCACACAATCTACAGTTGCTGTAAGATTTTTCCACAAATTATTAGTCAACCCTTGAGCAGGTTTTATGACAGTGCTGACAGACAATGGATTTAAGGAATGTTTTGAGGAAGTGTCTGTGTTTATGTGGAAGTAATAAATGGGCATGGGCAAGACATTATGAAGAACTAACATGTGAAAATGCATCCTGCAGAAATGGAGAATGAATACAACTGAGCTGTTACACCCAGGGATCAGTCACTGTCCTTTTTGTCTGGAGATGTCAGATTTTATGGTGAATGTTGGGAATATGCTGCTTTTTAGTGACCAGGGAAAGCCTGTGAGGAGCTTCATAGTTCAGCCAGGTAACACATCATACAGAAGCAAGGAAGTTCCTGCTGATTTTTTTTTTTTTTTTTTTGACTCTATACCACCTTTACTCTTCTCTCTTTGTATACACACCTTTCAATTGCCATCCTTAAAGTAATCCTTGTTATCTAGTACCTCTTTGACACTGTTTCTTTGTGCATAAAAGAGAAATAGTATTTTGTTAGCTACCCTGAGAGACTTATCCTGGCTTATTTTGCTCAGTTGTGTGTGCACACATGGAGGACAGACAAGTAAGCAGGGGAGAAATCCACCTCTGCACTGGGTAAACATTTAAAGTTTATGATCCTTGTCCTAGCCCTGTACATAAGGGTGAATTTCATCCTCCATAAATGTAAAGTCTTCCTGTGTTATTACAGTTGCCTCTCCCCATTTCCCATTATCTTTGAACCCCCTCTCCATCATTTGGCTTTCTTTTAGGGTCCAGGCAAATGTCATTCTCTTCTCCTCTTTCTCTGGCTGGCCTCTGGTTATATTAGAAAATAAAATTAATCTCAAGGGGAAAATAGCACTTAAAATTATTACTACTGTTTAGCTTACTAAAGTGATTTGCTCTCCGTGACCTGTCTCAGGCTGATCCTTGTACAAATCAAATCAGCACACAAAACAGCACCAGGAAACAGTTTCCGGACTCAAGATTTCACAGCTCCTGAACCTTTAGAATGTCACAAGCAAATCAAAAATGAATATATTCGTTTATCTGTCTGCTTAGATCTCGGAGAGCGGTTTTTTTTGGGTTTGTTTTTTGGTTTTGGTTTTGTTTTTGTTTTTTTTTGTATTGTTTTGGTTTTTTTGGGTTTTTTTGGGTTTTTTTTTTAAGGCATGTATGCTCCTATGCTTTATATGAAGTATATGAATAAGACAGCTGTAATGCTTCTAGGTGAGCCCAAGCTTAAATATTATGCTGAGTGGGGGCTGGAGAAAGTTTCCAGCCACTTCCAAGTCTATCCCTGTGTTGTCGGGGATTAATGTCACCCTGACCTCCAACAGTTTCTCATTAAGCTGTCTAAAACATGAACTCTTACCAAGCGCCTGCTCTTCATTTTTAATTTGATGGGTTTATCAGTGGGCTGGAGGAGACAGCTTGTGGAAAGAGCAGACTGCGATGGCATTTCTGTGAGGCTCAGCTACTTCCCTGCCAGGGGCACACGCAGAGCTCGGCACTGTGCATCACACAGCCCGCAGAGCCCCGAGAGAGCCGCGTGTCCTCACAGCACGGTCAGAGACGCCAGCTCAGCGTGGCTGCAACAGCAACACATTCATTAGTTCTGCCTCTTAACAGCAAATTAGTGTAGGTGTTGCAGCTATCTGCCGCTATAGGTGGCTGCACTTTTTTCAGTCTCAGGAGGAGCTCAACCCACTGGGTGTCTCTCTGGCACACAGTGTTACAAGGTGCAGGTGTGTCCTCAAAGCCCAGACTTCACAAGGAGTACGAGACTGATCCTGTGACACACAGGGAACATCACTTACACCATTTGTTGCATAATTAGGCTCTGACACCATTGCCTTTCCGACCTTGTTGGGGTGCAGGATGCCACAAGAACGACATCATCCCTTTTTCCCTTGAAGTCCTTCCCATCCAATTCAGCAGATACATACCAATGTTTGTGATACTTAAGCAATGACATGAAAAAATCCACAACAACAATTTGTTCGTCTTGTGGTGACCTCTTGTGGAGTCATTTAGAAATCAGGCTTGATCCATTATGTACAGTACGTTCCAGGGAGGGGAAGACGAGTCATAATCCAAAATGTTCTCAGGCTTGGAGGGACAGTCAGCTCATGCTGAAGGACACGCTGTCTCCCGCGGGCTCTCTGCGTCTGGGTTCAATAGCAGGGTCATTTACTTGTCTCTCTACTCACTACACTTTCTATCTTTGTGTATCATAAACCCCAACTTGTCCTTGACTCTCAAGCACACAATTACCTTAAAAAATTTAGCAAGACAACCCAAAGTGTGTTATAGAAATAGATCTGCACCTTATGAGAAAGATCCTAGCTCTTGTGTCACCCCATTTTTTAAATTGTCATTCTGCACATATGGTAGACATCAGTGTGATTGCAAAGCTTGCAAGGTGCGACTAGGTGTGAATTGTTTAAAACAGGACTGCCACAAAGTTCATACCCAGGTTTGTATTTGGAAAACCTAGAGGTGATTGTTCTTCACCTGCCCATGTCTCAAGCATAAAATCAAAACCTTCCATGCCATTCACATTATTTTTTGTGCCGATTCTGCTCAAAGCCAACCTTTATTTTTCATTAATTCTTGCAAGGCTTGAAGCTGTTCCCAAAGAAACCAATTGCCAAACTGATGGTGGAAGCCAGATCAAATCTGTAGTGTAATTTCCCCCCTGCTTTTTTATTGTCCTTGCTCCAAGTCATTCTCATTTCATGCAAACTACAATAACTACAGCAAGCATTTATTTGATTTACTTGTGGGAAAAATTATCTCAACTTCCACTCTGTGCATATAATATCTATCAGTGTACTGTACTGAATAGGATATTGAGAAATGTCATTGATTATTAAGAGTTTAACATGATGAGCCTTTCCATTCTTCTCTTCATTAAGACTAAGTTATTCTTACTCTCAGATAAAGTTACAATACTCTAAATAAATAAATCAGCCCCATGACCTATTATGAGAAGGATCTCCTTTGCAATGGTAGTTCTAAAAACATCCACATGGATCAAGGTTTTTTCTTCCCCCCATCCCTGCCATTTCTTTTGTTTTTCATTTTGTGGCTTTATTATTTGGTCACTAAGCAAAAGGTTTGCTGGGTGATTTCTTTTTTTTTTTTTTTTTTTTTTTTTAAGCTTGAGGGAGAATATGAATGTCATAAATATTTCATTTTCCTAGCACATCTTGCATTGTTCCTCACTTTCAGACCTTGCCAGCAGTCAACACAGTAGTAAATTTCAGCACCTGTGGACCTTTTTCAGTAATTTATGATTTCCATTAGATTTCCATTAGAGATGGACTAAAACAGTTTAGGAAAGTGCTAGCACCTTTAGCCATACGGGACCCTGCCTGTCTCTGAGGAGAGTGGGTAGGACTTTGCTCTGTGTCCATGCCTGCTACCAAAGGTCTGGGGCTTCAATTTGAGCTATTGGGTCTCAGTGCCAGCCAAAATGCCTCCTTGGGAGAGAGGTTACCCTATCTGAGAAAGGAAGGGTGGGTTGACAACAGAAAACCAAGCTTCTCAGTAAAAGTGGTGCTGATTCTCCCTTTCTGTCCCTGTCGTGTAAATTCAGCCCACGGTGACTGGGTTTGTTGGGTCACTACAAGTGTGTGTACCTTCTACAGACCTACAGCCACACTTTTTTGTTGGCAGCACTCTATCCTTAGCTTTGTGAGGAGACTTTCCCTTCCAGCTATCCTTCTCATGCACCTGTACAGGGATTTGGTAGCAGTGGGGTTTTTTCATATTTTAATATCACTAGGAAATATATTGGAGGGTGGTCTTAAAGAAACTAGGTAGGAAGTTTGGGATTAATTTGACTGAGAAATTGGCTTGATATTCCCTCCAGGTCTAATGCAAGCTTACAGGCAGCCTGTGTTTGTTCCAGAACTAGGTTTGAACCTGGAAAATGTCCCAGCTTTCAGCTCTTCATGCCTGCCACAAAGCGAGATACAGCGGGAAATAAATCACAGGGAATAATTTAGTCATGAATTGTCTATTGGCATTGTATCATAGCTTGAATATATTTCCCATAATAGCTCACGATAGTCCCATTGACATCCACTTGACTTTTATGAAGTTTTGCAGATTTCACTCTCATATGAACAGCTCTGACTCGTGTATGATTGTGTAGCAGCTGATTCAAGGACTGAATATTAGACCAGATATCAGATGAAATATTGCACTCACGGCATTTCCTGCAAGCTGTCCTCTGGGCAGGATTGGAATTTTGCTTGTTCTGTCACTTTAGTATTTATAAATTATTTTAACCAGCTGTACTACATCTCGCCACCATCCCTATGTAAAACTTTCCCTTTGTTGCCATCATCCTACCACCTTTCAGCATTGTCATTCCAGCAGTAGGGCACTCCGGGGTGCGTGGCCCCTGCTGGGATAACCTCACACTCTGAGTGCACTTCACAATGGTTTGCAGCAAGCTGAGGAGTGACATTATCTCAGCAGGACACCTACCTTTCACCTTCCATATGGGGACCTACCTCGGAAAGGTCAAGACTTGCGGTTTAAAAAAATATTTTAGCCATTGATATTCAGAATTCAAAGAAAGACAGGAGTGAATGTCAGATAGCCATGAAATTCATGAAGCCCATTAATCCCAATGACAACTAGCCACAGACATACACTTTGAACGTTGCTATACGTTGGTTTTAAGGATGAATTCTTTTGAAAAAGAACATTCTGAAGGATATTTTAACATGTAGCCCAAGTGCTAGCAGAACAGCAATTTGTATTCTAAAAAAGTTTAAAAAATGCTTTGGTGAATTTCCACACTGAGAAGTTTATCTAGTTTTATTCTCTTTGCTTTCTGTCTGCTGCTTCTTCTCATACAGTTTATTTTGGCATAGCAATAAATCTGCTTAAAGGACAGTGAAATGGTGGCCTGGATGGAGTTAAGCACACGGCTTGAACCAGGGGGTGTGTCTCATCACTGTAAGCGTATCTTCCCTCCAGTGAAGCATCTACCACACATTTTTGGGGTAGAAATATTTAAGAAATTATTATATTCTCAAATCTTATTTACTATCTAACCTGAAACATAAAATTTAGAAAGCACTTTTGTGATGCTAGAGATGGTCAAATAAATCACACAATTCCTTTTTCTGTTCCTTTATTCTTTTATATGAAGAAGGTAACTCCTGGAGCCCAGTTCATAAAACAAATGTTGTTTCTGGAAAATGGAACATACCCTCCACATGTGTTTGATAGTATAAAATCTGCACCTTTTTTTTTTTTGATCATTTATGCCACTAAAGTACAACAGCAGGAATGGCAAAGGTGAAGAAAAAAAATTCTTATTTATTGTTATTTTCTTTGATTTTACTGCTGATGCAATTCCAGAGAAATTAGTGGAGTCCCACCAGCACGAGTCAGGCAGTGCTGAGCCATGCTGAGGCATTTTGCTTTGAGAATCTGGCTCAGTACTTCTGGGAAATATGTCTCAGTATCAGGCATCAACTGGCTTGTGGAGGGAGTTTATCTTCAGGGGTTAGACACACCTTTGATTTGCTTAATAATGCTTCATATATTGATTGATGCAACAGCAAATGGAAGGAGTAATTCTGGCAGGGGTGTTTAAGAAGTGAATAGGGAAGCAGATGAGCCTCCCTTTACAGTTCCCATTTTGACCCCTCTGTTCTAGCAAGGTTCAGTCACTCTGTCCATCACTGCACTCTGAAGATTTTGCTGATATTGAAGGATGGCACGAGGTTTCTGTTTCAAAATTATCCTAAGATTTCTAGATTTAGCTAAAGAAGTGAATCTGGTTTTGCTAGATTTCTATCTCAGCTTTCAAGCCAAGAAGACTTGGCTGTGTTTTTGAAAGTGCCCTCTCTTAAAATTACCCAAGGAATAAAAACTGCAGTTGTCATGAATGTCTTTCATTAGTCATCAAGATAATAGGTTATTAATCAAAAATGCCTTTATGTTCAGAATTAATTTTTTACTAATTTTGTTCCATAAGTATATACTGTGTTCAGGCCTGCCAAAGAGAAATGAAATTACAGTAACAACTGTTGAAAAGACACTTGAACAATAGTTGTCAAAACAGCATTGTCTTAGAAATGAATTAAAAGAAGCCTGTTTTCTTCTAAAGGAGAGCTTCTTTTACTGATAAATTTCCAGAGACCTTGAGTCATGGATTTTTCTCTAACAGTCAATGTTCATACTTCATATAATGTCTTTCCTGCCATGTTTTGAAACATAAGAGAACATGTCTACAGAAATCTATAAAAATTCAGTTGATAGTTGAAAGCATAGAATTAGTTAAAGAGGGATTTTTTTCAGGGACAGAATACCCTTGTGGAGGAGTGTGTGAGTGTGTGCACCTGTGCCTAAGGTAAGCCATGCTTTCAGCTAAACTCCAGTGTGCCAGTGCAGCCTAGGACTGATATCCAAACACCCAATTTGGCCTGGACAGAAGGTGGGCCATGTTGCATGTCTTACTTCAGGCAACTTTTCTTCCTCTGTTTTCCATGAAGCTGTTTAATTCATAGAGCTTTGATGTTTAAACTGATCCTGACCTTCTGTAAGTACTTCAAAAAGGCAAAATTAGCTGCTTAGAAAAATAGGATGACTTAAATCCTGCAGTTTGGGACACACATGTTAAAGTCCAACTGAACTTGTGTTGACTGCTTCAATTCTTTTGGGTATTGTTTCCTGATTGACTTATAACTTGAGAGAGGTGTTAATTTTCAAAACTTCAGGAGTCTCTGTTTATTGATCTGTCTTTGAAACATTGTTCCTGGTACAAGAAGAATTCATCAAGACACAGGGAGCTGCTCTAAACACAGGGTATAAAAGACTTTGATTAACTTTATTTTGGTTTTTACTTACCTCTAATGAGTAAAATGATTAATTGAATAACACTCCCTGGCTTCACTGTAGCTGATGGTCCGTAACAACTCCCTTGGTTCTCATAGTTTATAATTTAGCTGTCAAAATATTCTCTAGGTTAGATCTTGGCAAGAAAGATCTTGACTTTGCTTTCCTTTTATTTTATTTTTTTTTTTAAGTAACAAAGCAAATCCACTTCAACTATTTTTAAGTTATTGAAGTCAGTTGAAAACATTCCACTTTAAAATACGTGCCTGGTCAGTGTTAGGTAGTTACTATTTTGGGAGGATAAAAATATAATACATCATTTCAAAGTATTTTAAACATGCAACTTAGCTTTGCTATGATTTATTATAGACTGTGATATACATATATTGTCAAAGATTTTCAGGTGGGGGATGTCTCTACTGTGTATAAATGGTACTTTTTAGAATGGATGAATTGATCAATGTATTTTTTTTTGATCTACACCTGCTTGGTATTTTGGAAGTTTATTTAAAATATTGTTTAAAAGCCTTATATTTTTAAATTACTTTTGCTCTTCAAGATCTAATGCTTTAAAGTACATTTAGGCCCTGTTGGTTTGAGGCATAAGTTGCCTCAGTTCTAATGCTGGAGGACTCAGCTTTGGATCCTGGGAGAAGTTAACCCCTGACATCCCTGAAGTTTTCTATTTTCCTGGAGAGATAACACTTATTTCTGTGTGTCCATCTCTGTGTTATCCCATCAGCTTTGGGAGCTTTTTAGTGATTAAATTCAGGCATCTGTTCTGAGGCAATCCTGTTCAAAGCCCAGTGATGCCCTTTGCTTGATTGCAATTACTAATGGGCAGGTACAGCTGTTGGAGCACCAGGGCTGTGACTCAGGTCCTTCCAAAAGAGAGGCAGCTTCTCTCACCTTTAAAAGCTTCCTGGACATGCAGGATAACACCTGAGCCCTACAGCAAGGGCAACTTAGGGACAGGTCCTGCCTCAGCTGTTTGCCCTCAGCAGATGGTTGGGTGGGGTAGAATGAATTTCACTGTTCAGAAAATCAGAGCAGTGCAAAGATCCAGCTCATGAAAGCAACTCTCTCCTTTCAGTAATTTTTGATGCTCCTTATAAATCATGCTGTTAAAATTAAAGCTAATTTTGCCCATGTATTGTTTGACTTGATGTGGGTTTTTTGTTTTGGTTTTGTATTTTTTTTTCTTTTTGTAATTAAAAAGATTTGATGAATTATTCTAGGAGTATCCCCTTCCATTACTATTCCTCTCTTCCAATATGTTTTGGTTTTTTCTCTTCCTTTTTTTTTTTTTTTAATGTAATATTAAGTTTGCTTTCCTAATCTTTTCCACTTTCTTTCAAAGAAAAAAACGCCAAAGTTTCCCAAATTGTTAACTTGGCATCTAAGTATCTCAGTTCCTATTTTCACATATTGTGTATGTTCAAGATTTCTTACTTTATTCTTATTTGTGGTGGAATTTTGCCATAAATTCTATGCATTTATGGGAATGTGCAGTTATATATGAAGTCTCTACTGCTTATATTAAGCCAAATTCTTGAAGGTGCTAAGTCCTCTCAATTTCTGTAATTTTACTGATAACAGAAGATGCTTATTTTAGTGTAGACCTGCTATATCTTCCTGTCTTTTAATTCACTCAGATCACTAAGATAGTACTCCAAGGATATCCCAATGCTAAAACTGAATGGAGGAAAAGATCCTTCATAAATGAAAGACCTTTTCTATAAAAATCTCACAAATTTTCTACCCAAACCCCCCCTATAAAATCGCACATTGTAAATATAAATTTCTGCACATGGGCCAAATTCTTATTCAGCTAAGATTAACATCACTGGCACTAGGGTTTATTAAAGTAGTGAGGAGGTTTGCACAGATATTGCACACTGCAGAAAACCGTTTTAGTACTATAATAAAACTGTCTGCACTTTTTTATGTGCAACTCATCCTTTCCATGCAACACCACTTCTTTAAAAAGAAAAAGAAAAAAAAAAATCTAACTGTTGTTTCTGTAAAACTGTTTTATGAGAAGATAATCTAAAAGTCTGACCAGAGATTGTCAATAGAATCAGATCACTGATAGCAAGACCCAGCAGGGAGATACAAAGCCATTTTCTGACTCACATTGGCAAATTCATGGTACGAACATGGACACAGGGAAGTTTTATAACAAAACTGAATGAAAAGTGTCATCTTGAATTGCAAGAAGCATCACTTTAAACAGCATCTTAATTACCAGTGGGTTTTAGCTGTAGACTTAAGGAAAACTTCCTTGAGCATGGCTTTGAAGGAACTCTCAGGTTTGAAGTGGGCTGATGAGAGCAAGTTGAAATGTGAGTTCAGACACATGTTCCTTAGGTTTATTCACAGTGCTGTTGCATTTGACTCCTCACCAGCAGCATTTCTAAAACAGTTTATGGTTCCTCCTGAGGACTGGCCTTTTTAACTGTGCCAAATTATATCCGATGTGAGAGTTCTGAGATCAAAATGGTGCAAACTGAATTTTCCATAATTAATTTCTTTTAGGAATACGAATACTTGAACGTGTCTTAAGGTGTAACTTTTTCAGCTCTCAGTTTACCATATTTATATATTCAAGAGCCACCAAGTGGGCTTTCCCACCTGATTATCTGAAGAAGTCTACACAGGGTTGGTGTAATTAGTACTACTTTTGAGATGAAACATAAAAAGTCTATGAGTAACATCTATTGCCAAAGTGAACTTTACGGTTAATAAATTCAGCGGTACAGAGGTTATTTAGTCAGTAATTAAATGTAAGAGTCAATATTTAAGTCCAAGAAGAAATCTTGAGAATCTTGATCTTGTCAAACTCCTATCTCAATTGCATGATCAAAGCCACTACAAGTATTTTTCTTTGTGAGTATCACTTTCAAAGTCACTGACTCTTCTTCCACAGGGAGTTTGATTGTTGACTTCACTTGAAGTAAGTTTAGATCAACACTGAACTATTTTGAAAAATCCTCCCTGATACTTTCTCAGAATAGAGACATCTGAACCTTCTGAGGTTAACCCATCCTTGTTTTGGAGTCATCATCATATTTTGTAACTCCTTTTCTGCCTGTTCTCAGCTGAAGTTGTTTCAAATGGGAAAGAAAACCAAGTAATTTAAACTGAATTTCTTTCTTTTAAGAACTAGAATAAGCAGCAGATTTAGTGAATTTGCACTCAGATTTGTATAGTGATATTTATTGCCTCTGTGTTATCAATCATGTAATTTTTGTTCTTTGATTTCCAGTTTGGTTATGAGAGGGAGAAGTGGTGTATGATAGGGACTTCCTTTTATTTTGATTGGTGTTTTTTATTACCAAGTGTATGTTTTGCTCATGATGGCACCAAATAGTGTGAGAAAACTATGAAGAAAGTTTCTCTCAAGAAGGACCTTGTGGCTAAAGCAAAAACATCCCTCTACCTGATATTAGGGAGTGAATTGGAAAACTGACTGGATTGAAAAACTGTAAATGGCACTTAAAGCATTGACTCAGACACTTTTTTTCTTACTCTGAATGGAATTTTCCTGTTACATATACAAAGTTCAGGAGGACTTCCAGCAGTCTCAGTAGTGATCAAAATTGTAGAAACCTGAGAAAGTTCAGAAAAGTCATGTAGGTTATTAATGCCTGCACTCCCTCAGATACCTCATTGATATTCTTTTATTTGAAAACACATTTTGCTATTAGAAACATTGAGGAGAGTGAAATTGCGGCTGGATCTCTGGCTGGGAGAAACTAGTATAGAGCTCTCAACTTCAAATACTTGAAATTGTCAGTGCTGAGCATATTGTGAAATGACATCTGTCATGTGGAATCTGAAAAAAACACCACCTAAATGTGCAAACTGTTTCATTCTCATCTGGTGTAGTAGACAAACCTGAGGTGTTTACATCAACCAAGAAATTAGATCAATAATGTGCCTTCAGTATGGCTTATCTCTTTTCATTTTAAGTGAAGCCCATTTCACATCCTTCCCTGTGGTACATACAAATGCTGAATATTGAACTTTTCTTTTTCTCCAGTGATTTTCCTATAATTTCACTCAGCCAAACTCCTACTCTCTTTTTTCTTATTTCTTATTTTTCTCTTTTAGTTGAATAATAAGATGCACCTGTCTCCCATCCTATTAATCAGACTCCTAGCAAAACAATAGTACAAGTTGTACAAATACTAAGAATCTGCATACTTGCATGTGTTTACCTTGGAATAAATTCACGTTGATATTACCATAAGGGTTCGCATTCTTATTTTTACAGGATTTTTTTCCTTTTTTTTTTTCCTTTTTTCTTTTTNTTTTTTTTTTTTTTTTTTTTTTTGGTTGCTTGGCTTTTTTGTGGGTTTTTGGTTTTTTGGGGCTTTTTTTGTGTATTTTTTTTTAAATTCTTGACAAGCAAATTGATATTTGTACTTAGTTTATGTTTTTATGAATGATAAATAACTGTGTGAAAATGATGCACTGCCTAGATATGCCAAGAATTTTTATAAAGGGATTTTCTAAGTAACAAATACCTGATTTATGGCAACTGGTAATCCTTGAAAATTAAGGATATTTTTTTAAGTTTCATAATATATTTAGAGGAGTTATAATCTACTGTGTATTATGCAAATTATCAGCATGCTCATCTTCTTTTGCACATGTAGCTTCCTTCACGGGCCCTTCTTGGCTATGCATGGGTGAAGGATAATTTGAGTGCCCTGTAGCACTTCAGTGCCTGGTGTTGCACAATCAGGGAATCTGGTGTCACATTAAGGCAATTCTTATAATATAATCAAAGTTCTGATGTTGCACTGTCCTTTAGATGAAACAAACTAATGAAATGTATTGACCCTCCTTGCGCGCTTCTGGAGCAAAATGACTAAGCGGTATTGAAACTACATGAAATACATTGACATTGATTGTGAAGTCTGCATTCCCCGAGTCACTTTGGTAGCTGATTAAAGTGTCACATTGACAATATAGCCCCTTTTGAACAGGAAATTAATACCAGCCTGGTGGCAAGGAATGTTCTTCCAGACTGTAGCTTGCACTATCACCAATGCTCAGAAATGAGTCAGAGGCTCGGCTGCTCCAGAGTGGCACATTGCTTTCCCTGATTACAACACATATATTGAAATTGCAGCCACCACAAGGTAAAGAAAAGGACTTGTGACATTTTATGTTTATTCTCATGATTCAATATGCATATTACTGATAGGAATTTCAACAAAGACTTAACGTGAACTATGCGGTCTCAGTCAGTTAAAGCTCCATTGAAAGTACGAGACACAATAACTATGTCTTTCTAATCCATCTATCATCTGTTTGAATACATAGAGGCCTTTGTTTTACTGTGTGGCTGATGTATTCACAAGTTGGGGGAATTTCTATAGATTGGGATATACAAGCACAGAAAAAACAATGTGTGTTTGACAGGCAGAGGGAGAGAACATTACGTATTCAATGCATGGTGCAATGCTAAAAAGGAAGGAATGAAGCAGGTGGGGCAGCAGTGAAAGCTTAAAGACAGGATCATCTCTGAGACCTCAGGGCCTGTTTCTCCATCCAGGAGCATCCTTTATGGACATCTCCTGATGCAGGAGAAATTGAAGCAGTAGGAAAGGAGCTGTGACAAGGAAAACAAACATTTATTCATTACTAAGTGAGAATCTGAAAGGGAAAATTATACAGATGTAGAAAACAGACAGCAGTTCTGCCCTGGAAAGATCAAATTCTAGGCCTGTCACCATGTCATAGCACAGTTCATCCCTTTTTAAATTAACAGAAGATGCATTTTTGAGCTCTGTGTTATCCAGCCATCATTTTCTTCCTCAAAATGAACTTTGCACTAAAGTTCTAGTGAACAGAGCTATGCTAGTTTATACCAGCTGAGACTATGACTCCACAGGTTGTGTCCCCTTACACGTATTCCCAATCCTCAGTTGCCTCAGACAGCTGCCTCTCCTCCAGTCCCTGCAATCCTCTACAGCACTTTACCTTATAAAACTCTCCCTCTGAGCACCTCAGGTCAGAGTTTCCTCTTCTGGGTCTTACACAGGCCACTCAATTCTCATCATATGAGACAGCTGCAAGCCAAATTTCCCTCTTGTCCCTGGGCAGAGTTATGGAGGGAGCTGGAAAGGGAAAAACAGTTCTCTTATAAGATGTTTAAGTGTGATGCTGGAGAATAGACTGGCCTAAGAACCCTGGTCAAGGCTGGAGGAGTTAGGAAAGAAAAGGAGGCAGTAAAAATTCTTGCCTTGCAGTCCAGCAGGGAAGTTTTTTTGGCTCATTAACTTGTGAAACGGTTTGGGGATTTTCTAGAAGGTATCACAGGAGTGCAAAGCAACAATATGGCCATTAATAATAGTTTTATTACCAGTTAGCTGTACAGATAATTCCTGCATATTTCTTTCCACATCCAGAGTTCAGCATTCTCTCTCTGTACACAGCTGCTCTGAGCTAGGGCTGGCTGGGTAGCACCCCATGAAAAGATTTGTGTCAGAAAATGCTCAACTAGGAAAAAATAAGTCTTGTTTTATGGAGGTGCTCTGACCACAGAAACTAAGCTGGTCTCTGCTGGAACCAGACACCCAGAAAGGAGCCAAGTCCTGGTGCCCCAACAGCCCTTGTACCACTCTCAAAGTCAGTGGTGTGTCCAGGGGACTGACAGTCTTGGGTTTCCCAGCTCCTGGATTCAAACTCCCCCAGAGTCCTGGACTTCTCTGCCATCAGCCTTGCCCCGTAGGTTCTCCAGATGGAAGAGCATCCAGCTGTTTTTCAGCCTCCCTCATGGTTAGCTCAGCTGGGAGCCTGGCAGTGCTGCCCTGGCCTGCCTTGGCCCCAGACACCTTGCTGAGCAGGACGCTATGGGGGATTTGATTCCTCCTTTGAGAGCTTTGGGTCACCTGAGAGCTGACACCTGAAGGGCCCGTAATCCCTTCTCCACCTCCAGATCCACCGGGGATGCTGCAGCATCCCCCTGCTGTGAAGCAGAGCCTGTTCACTCTGGGTGATTTGTTGGAGGGATGGGGAGGGTGGGAAGCCCCTTTCTAACTCTCCTCTTCTGGAGTCTGTGGCTCCTTGTTCAGGAACATTGTTGTTACTTTCAGCGCTGCTCCTGCTGTTGATCTTGGCCTTTGCTTCTGTGATTTCTGTTCCCCGCTGCACTACTTAGGTGAACAATAAGTTCCATTTCCAGCAGTGGTCGGCCTCCTCTCTTACCCCTTGCCTGCAGGAATTTCTTTTGTTTGGTTTGATATTTTTAGTCACGCTGTGTTGTAATAATAAGAACAAGACCATGGGTATGCGAGATTCCAGCCTTCCTTCAGTTGCCATGGCTTGCCTTTGCGCGTTGTTATTGCTTTGGATGAGCTACTGCTGCTGCTGCAGCCCCACTCCTTGATTTCTGCTTCTTTAATACTGTTCCCTGCCTTACTACAAAGTGAACAGCAGTGCTTATTCTCTCTGTCTGACGTCTTGAATCCACCCACGAACCCATTATTTTCTCTAACGGCCAAAACCAGTGTAGGAGGGGGGAAAGGAAATGAAATGGGAAAAAAAAATAAATAAGAATAAAATCCTGTGTGCTTTGGGACTGTTCTCTGCACTGTAGAAAGTGCTTGTGCACCCCATTGGACATGCAGATCAGGATGTGACCCTAAGCTCTGTGTTTACACTGTGCCCAGGTTGTGCTGTGATGAGAATGAGGACACTGAGGGTTCCTGCAGGTCACACGGAGCTGAAATGTTTGGTCTGCAAGAAATTATGTTGTTTTGCTGTCTTAAAAGCTGCAGAAGCTATGGTGGTGAGGCCAAATCGTGGGCATGCTTAGGAGAACCACAGAAATGTTGGGACAAGGTCTGAGGGAAAATAGATCAACATCATCCTAACCTGCTTGTCACCCTGTGGCCACTGAAAGGCTAGAGGGGCACAGACTTGGTAGGGATGCCAAGGATTAAGGTGGACTTTGCTGCCAGCTTTGATGAAGCTCTCGTATCTGATGGGAGTTTCAAGCTGTTTTGAACCCTCAGTGCTTTTTGTAACTGCCCATTTTATGCCATTGATAAAACACATTTATTGACATTTATAACATACCCTTTCATTCCTACTTCTTTCTTTTTTCTGTACGTATTTCTTTCTTACTTAAATCTGATATAAGGGATTGAAGAGCAAAAATCTGAGCACTCTAAGTCTGAAAGACCTAAGAAAGTTTCCCCCAAAGTACTGCTTTTCAAAAGTCTCCTCTCTGTGATTTTAGTCAACAAAAATGTAAAGGTCATTAAGCTCTTGACCCAAATTGGGGATATTGAAATATACTTTGTCTACCTAAATTTTAGGCTAAAAATAGTAATTTTATCACATGAGTAGTTTATCCTGTTAAAATATATTTTCTGGACTGATAAAGTATTTTGAATACTTCAGTAGAAGGTAACCAGTAAACAAAATTTGTCTGACTTGCTGCTGTGATCCCTTTCCTAGGCCTTACTGTGTGTAACCTGCATCATGTCTTGCTGCCCTTCTCCACAATCTGAGCTTTCATATATTATTTTAAAAACAGAGAATTGGATACTTTCTTTTTTAGCAAACAAGTAAACCAGTCCATGTGTATTGACATTTATAAAATATTGATGCATCTATTTTTATGGGTATGTATATGTATTTCTATATGTATATATAAAATAAGGAACTGATTTTTCCAGCTGTGGCTAGTCATTCAGCTTACAGTACAAAGCCCTTCCCTCTATATGTAGGTGCAGGCTGCTGCAAGTCTTTTGGCTCTGTTTTTATGATGGTTAGCACAAAAGGGTACCTATTTCATCTATGTAATTCTTCACCTTTTGCACTGAGGGAGCTTCCTTGGAGAAGACTATAACATTTTCCTGATTGCTCTTGTAAGCAATCCAAGAATCAAGGAATCTTATGTAGTTTTCTTTAATGCAGTCTGGATGATGAATTTACATCTATATATCAGAAGCACTGTCTTCTGCCCTACATTACTAATGTCAGAAAATTGCCACTATATAATTCATCAAAGTATTTCTATAGACTCCCCCTTTATTATCTCTTCTCTTGCAAACGGTATAATTTGCCTTCTTTCTATGTCAATGAGAGGAACTTTAATCTTGGATACTGCTGTATAAGGTGCTGTACACATTAAAAGAATGGCAAGGTAAAGAGGGAATGGGCCTGCATAAAAATATAGATTAGGAGCTATTTATTAGCAACTGCAAACATGGCAACAAAAGCCTTTTTAAAAGCAGCTTGAAAATTTTGCTTAAAATGGTCATGTAATGGAAGTCTTTTTGCACTGTATGTCTTTTAATCAAAATTATTTTCCTAGAGTTTCTTTTACACTGAAAAGTATATGCTGAATTCTAAGTCTTACTGCTTTAGAAATGTGTGGAGCTGTAAAGTGGATTTAACTGTGAGAAAGTCTCAGTATCTCATAGTCATACTGTACCTTTCACCCTAAAATATCCTAAAGTACTTTTCACATGTAAAAACCTGATATGTAATTGCACCTGCTTCAGATATGAAATGCAGCAGTTGTTTAATGGTGCACAGAAACACTAGACAAGGGTATAAGGCCAGAAATTGAAGAATACAATATCCAGCTGAAAATCCAGGTGGGATTTAAGATGGTAGGATGTAATTGCTTCAATTAGAATTTTGTGAGAATAATATATTTAATAGGTGCAATTCCTGGCCCTACTGGAGTCAATGAGAACATTGCTGCTGATTACAAATGAGGTTGGAATTCCTCTCATATCTCTACCTTTATGAAAAGTTTAATGAAATACTGTAGTCAGAATTGTTTGCAGGATTTTGATTTTCTCATCTCCTCCAGAAGAATTGGCTTGATCCTCAGCCCAGCATTATAGCTATGAAATCTTTTTAAGCACCTGTTTTACACCCGTAAAAGTGAGAGGAGAATTGGATCCAGCATCTCCTGTGGCCTTTCCCACCAGTGTGGGATATTGGTTCATTCCAGCTCAGATAGAAATGTCAGCTGCAGAATCAGCCTGACACACACAGCTGTTCCATGGAGGTTTCCAGTAAAAAAGTAATTTCCCATACAAGTACCCAGGCCGATAGCTCCTACGCTGTGCTGATCCTGTCAGCTCTCACGTGCTCAGCTTTTATGACTGTAGGCCATGTTTGAAAATATCAAATGCTTCTTTTCAGTCACTGTGGAATGTTAATAGGTAATGGGGAGGAAAGGATTGTGATTGCGTAGATTCACAGGAAGTCGAAGCTGTGAAGCTTAATATATTTCTGTGGTGAAAAAGGAAAATATTCTATCCATTCATCTCTCCTTTTCCTTTCACTCCCTCCTATTTTCCCCTCAGTTCTTTCAGCATCCAAAGGGTCTGATGCTAATCTTAATGAAAACCTTCTATTGATTTGGTTTAGATAGTGAGCTGTGTATTGCAAATACCAGTCTGAACTGTTTGTTTCCCTTTAAACACTCAACCTAAAATGCTAAAAAAAAAAAAAAAGGTGTAAAAGTATACACTCAGGATTCTCACTCCACTATTACCATATCTTTGGAATGGTCTTACCCTATTGCATCTATGTTTCAATGCATGAATGAGCCTTCTTAAATGAGTAGCTATGGATGCTCTTGTTTTGGGGGATTTGCTTGCGCAGCATCAGTTGGGAATAGTAGCTCAGGGTCACCTTCAGACCTTACTGTGCAGGAGTATCTATGAGTGGAGCAGTGTATGTGAAGCACATTTTTCTTAGATGCTATCTGCCCATCACCTGGGGATGAACTTTCCAAGCAGGAGATAGACTGAAAATTTCTGTGAGGAGGCTCCAGTTAGAGGAAGTCCACATTCTTTGTATAACATCCTGCCATGGCACTGCTGCAGAGAATGTGATTATACCAGAGAAACTCCCATGGCTTTCCAGGCTTGACTTGCAAGTGCTCTAAGAAATACCCTAAAACTCATCCAGCAATATCCCATACAGATACTCTGGGAAGGGCTCGTACCCTCATACTGCATGAGCCAGAGGCTTTCAGCACTTCCACTCAAAGAAGAAACCAAACTGAGCAGAAGCCATTCAAGAGCTCAGCAGCTCTTCCCACTTCCAACTGGATGCCCTGTGCTCTGGGTTTACCCCGTGCCACTCCAACCCCAGTGCCTGAGGACAGCTCTGAAGCCCTGCCACAGTGTCAGGGAAAAGACATTTCCTTTCTTCCCCTCTAAGATAAACACTAAATTTTTAAAAGTGATTTACTTGAAAGCTACTATGATTTTCTTTTTTCTCATTTCATGCCCCAGCTTGCTTCTAGGTTGTTACTGTGATTTTTTTGTTTTGTAACTCGTAACACATGGACTCTTTCAAAAACACCGAGTATTTGAGATAAAACTGCTCCCAGCCTACGGCATAAAATGTAGGGCTACATGAAAGTAAAAAAGGATGAGAGCTTTTCAATCAATTTGATGAAAAATTTAAGTTAATTAAAAGAATGCTCAATTTTTCCCTAGAAGGCGACACTGATCTTTATTATTAATGCATACCAGTGTTTCATAACTGTGCATAATAATGGCCTGTAACATCAGGCACAGCTTCATCCCCAGCTTAATTTGTTACAAAATCTTTTTTGGTATTCTTAAAGCATGCCCTTTGCCACTGTATCTCTGGCGCTCTTGGGCTAATTCCCAGCTCCTAAAGGACATCTTATTTTATGCTCACACCTGAGAATTAATTTATCAGATTGTTTTTTCAGTTTAAAGCTTTTAAAAAAATAATAAAAATATTAAAAGGAATACAGAGACCCTTCACTGCTTAGCTTTCATATTGCTTTTCTAGTATTCGTATTCAATTAGTGGAAATAGCAGTACAGGAACAAATAGTCTTACAGGTTTGATATTTGAAGTAGGAAAAAAGGAACAGAAAGCAGTCTCTGAGTGATAGATACATAATGTTTCATTTTCTTCCATGTACATTAGTGGAGGACATGTCTTTCCAAGAAGATGGGGTACAGCTAGTGAAGCAGGATCTTGGAAAAGTCATAGCTAGGTGCACCTCCATTGCTCTTGTTTTCCGCAGTTATTGCAGTTAATTGTTAACTCAGGTTGGTAAAGATTTATATTTTAGAGCTGACAGCTAAGGCCCAGTTCCTGGTCTTCACTTATACCTCTGCTCACAAGGAATAAGAGCTCTCCCACTTTACTTGAATTCCATCGCTTTTCCCATCAAACCCCAGGCCCTTCCCTAACTCTGGAGCCACCAGGCAGTCTAATGCTTTCCAGACTGCTTCAGGTAGATGGCTTTGCAGAGTGTATTTGGGATTTTACAAAAGCTGAATAGCCCTTGAGTTTATGGAATTTAAGATGATGAAACTTGAAGGTTAGGGACATTCTTCCTACAGCAGGAGGAGTGAAACTGTGCCAAGCCACACATCAGGACTGATGTAGGCATGAGATGCAAGTATCCTTTTGTCCTGAGGGGAATGAGATGAATAGACAGGTGGAAGCAGATCCACAGTCTATAATGTACTGGACATTCAGCTCATATAAAGAGAAGAACTGGCACCACTTTGGTAGTCCCTAATTATCATGGGTACATCTGTCTTCATGGATATATGGGGTTATCTGATATATGGTCTGGGAAACCACCGCCTTGTCCTGATCCCTGTGTTACACTTCCAGTGTGCTGGCTGGATACAGGCACTGAGAAGTGACAGTGGCCAGGTAAATGATGACTGGTGAACCTCTGTCTGATTTGTCTGTTTGTATCTCTGCGCCTATTAGCTAGGTTAAAATCTTAGTAAGTTGATGTCAGGTAGTCTTGTTCCTCCACTCCCTCCCTACCACTTTTCCCCTCGTCTCTCCCAAATACACTTTTACTGCAAACTGATAGAAATTATAGTGTAAGTGCTTGAAAACAAACACTGTCCTGTAATTTTAGGTTTGATCACAGGGTAATGAGGACTCTGTTCTGGCCGGAGATTTTGGGAGCTAAAGTAAAACATCCATTTTCTCTTCTACTTTTAGTGCAGAAGCACTTAAAGATTCCTGAGACTGGCAGTCCCTGTCCTGTCCCAAGACTAGGTGCAGGGATGGACTAGTCCTCAAGCTGAGCAGTTTACGGGCTAGAAGCACAAAAGACATGAGACACAAAAGGATGCTATCAATACTAAACAGGGATATAAAAGGAAATCCTCAGGATTTAAAAAAAAATAAATAAATTTTTGAAGCTTCACATTTTAAAGAACCAAACTGAAGGCTGCTTTCTTTCTTTTTCCTGTTTTCTCCTTTTACTTCTAACACATAAATATAGAGGAAGGTAAACATAGTATTTCTTTTCACCTTTAACAAATATGAAACAGATGTGTAGGCCCTCAGTGAGGAAGAGAACTAAGGGGAGGAGAGTGGGAATAAAAGTATATTCTAGCTTATATAACATTTATCTAGAAGATGGAAAAAGCCAATCTAGAAGTTGAAAGCAAGATTTAATGGCAAGAGTTGGTGTTAAAAAAGTTCATAGCAACTGAGTTTTACAGTAAGACTTGTTATCAAGAGTTACTTGGCCAACTGGTTGTTACTGCCTTAAACATCAGCACACCCAGCGCCTTGAACCAACCTTTGCTTGCTGTTCCAGCAGAACCCAGTGTTCTGGTGCAGCCATGGCAGAGTGGAGAGGAATTTGCACCCTTTACAATCTGCATCCACAGTGTGGGTTGTCTCCTGCTTCTCCCCAAGAGCATGATGACATCCTGCCCTGTGGGGATCAGTAGGACAGGCTTACATGCAGAGCTGGTTGAAATTCCCATTCACTTCAACTGGATCTTGTGTTGGAAATTTGCCACTTTACTGAAAAAAAGAGCTCTGTGTTCCAGGGGAGACTTTCTGGTTTGCCAGTGACTTGAGAGGCCTTCTCCATCCCTAATGACTGTTCTGCCCCCAGGTGGGTAGTTTGCTTGGGATGGACTTCCTCAATCTGTTCTGCTGGAGCTTTCTACTTTGCATAAATAATTGAGCATTCATTAGAGCAGGGTCTTGAGCCTGGGTTTCCCACAGCTGAGGTGAGTGCCCTGACCACCACACAATTGATTTTCCTCTCGACTGATCAATATTTCATTGATCTCATTGGTGCTAATTGGCACAGGGGGTGCCCACAGGATGTCTGGTGAGAGCAGGACACATATGTAACCCCTCTGAAAACAATAGCGTGTATTACCCAGTGGCAATAGCAAACACTGCTCTGTAAGACTTGTGTGACTGGCATAGCTCTGGGTATTCCATCTTGCATATGATGGAACAACCTCCCACTGATGATTCCAGTGGAAATGACAGAGCCACTCAACAAAATAAGCAATAATTGTACATCTTCTGTAAAAACAACATTTCTGCCTAATCATGAAAAGCACAGTTGAGCTACAGTCTGAACTGACTCAATTTATGTAACAAGATTCCGCTGTGTTTGCCCAGATTGGCATAGCTCCTCTCCAAGGGACTGCAAACTGACGGCAAATCCAGCATGAAGCCTGTTGTTACAGGAAGTGTAGGGAGTAGCACAAGTTTATTGTCAGCCTTCAAGTGTGCCTTTAGGTGGTCACCACATCCTGAGACGCTGCTGATAGAAGTAGATGACATATTTCTGAAGGCCTGCCAAAAGATTCAAACAGACAATATTGAAGACTCTTGCTTTGCTTTTCTTAGCAGTTTACTATTTCCCTTCAGAACGAATAAGAAATTATGCTGCTGTGAAGAAACCCACAGTGTAATGAGGGGCACTGGGAAAGATTAGCCAAGGCAGATAATGTCTTGTAAAGACTATCTCTTTGGCACCTTTGATACCAATTATACCATGACATCTCAAAAGGAAGTCACCTGTCTTGCTGAGGCAAGATATCCAAGGTAATCTAACAAGCATTTTTTTCAGTTCATGGTGCAATGAACATACGCAATGATATAATAATCATTTCCCCTGGTATACTAGGAAAAAAATTAAGTAAAATTAGTTCTCGACATGAAACCATTATGAGTTGTAATTTATTTCAGAAAGTGGAAAGTGTTAGAGAGAAAAGAAAGAAAAAAAAAACCACCAAACCTTTTGCTTATAATTTGTTATGTTCTGGACCCAGTGAATGACCTTATACATATGGACTTAAGTACACTCAGCGGGTACAATATATCTAAAATGACATAGAGGATTGAGCCTAATTGATATCATTAGAGCCCTGCTCCTTTTACACTTGGCCTTTGCGATGTTGGTGTTACCAAGAAAGCTGCTTTTGATTTATTTTGCTTTTCTTCTTCATCCTTTTGCTCTCTCTCTTTCTCTCTCTCATTTCGCCCCCTCCTTCTCTCCAGCTCAGCTCAAAGGCCAGACCCAGGGAGGTTAGGAACTCATGATCCGATCCAAGGGCTGCAGTGCTACAGATTGCAAATTCATTTCTGAAGTGATAACTTCTAACAAGAGGCACTTGGTACTTTTGACCAGTGCGCTGCTTAGGGGAAAAAAAAATAAAAGGGAAAATAGTTCAATTGTATGGCTAAAATACCAGCAACATTTATTCCAGGTGACTCTCCTGGGGGTTAACATGTTTAACATCTTTAAAGGCGATATTGTTTGGCAACCTGTCACAGAAACCTCAAAGCTCCCAAATAAACTTACAAAGTATCATGTGCATTCTGTTTTAGAGGAAATATTCTCTCCTGCTTTAACGAATCTCAGTGTGATTATCCCTTGCAAATAGCTTGAACTAGATAGTTCTACACAATGGAGGCAAACCTAACAATCTGAGCGTGATAGTAAGTTGTTTTTTACCCCTAGCTGAAAAGACCTAGTTCAAATTGGCTGTTAGTTATGCTTACAGGTTTGGTGTTGATATAAAAATTCTCCATATGTCATAAAAGCCCAAATATCAGGTATTCATGGCAGTCCCATCAGTACCCACAGAACTAAAATGAGCTCAGGATTGTGTAGCCTGGTGTGGCTTACAAATTTTAAAGCAATTTTCATTTTTAACCCATGAATTATATTTAAAACAAGGTCATATGCTCTCCCCTTAAAAATTCTACCGTGAATATGGTACAATTAATTCAATATTTCATTGTCTTACAGACAAACCCTGAAAGTTGTCACTGACTTCACACAACATCTTTATACATAAATACAAAACACTTCTATGCATCAAACATATTCCAGGAACGTTTATGTGCAAAAAATAATAACACAGAACAGGATCATATTTGTTTTTTCCTCATACTGATCAAATGCATGTTTGGCTGAGACTCAGTTAAAATGCTTCATCAGATATTCATGGAAAAGGAATGAGATTTAGCCATTTGAATGAACCTTTAGTAAACAAGAGAAAAAGAAAACACATATTGGAATTGGTAAAAAGAAATTTCTCTACTTAAAAGTCTCTTTTGTCTGCATTTTAACTAAGTTAGCCTGGGCCTGATCCAGTGGTCCCTTAAGCCAGTGGATCCTGAGTTAGATCATTACGTCATGTCAAAAGAGAAAGACAGGTTCCAAAATACTCAAGAAGGTCCTTTTCCTTTCTTTGCTGATTGGGCTGGAAATCACAATCAAAGGAAGCTTGGTGTTCTGTGATCTTATTATGATGAGTAACTGGCTCTCCTTGAGAAGCAGTTGCTGCAGGGTAATGGGGATTGGTATTCAAGTGTTTTTGCATCCTTGAGCCAGCATCCCCAGTCAGTGATGACAATCAGAGCCATAAATGCCTATAATGCAATTCTTCCACCAGGTCCAGCAGGTGTTGATGCAAGCTCTGTAGCTGGAAGAACTCCACAGCCGTGTGATCATGGATTTCATAGAGGGGAGACTTACTAGAAAGGCAAGGGGAAGAAAAAAAAAAAAAGGAGTGAAAGAAAATACTTTAATTGAAAACATGCTATCAAAAATAAACCCCTGCCCTACATCCTTTATTCATCTGCTAATTGAAAATGGCAGACTTGTGAACCCAAAGTGCTTATGAGCACATCCATTGCCTCTCACTGCTGCCCTCAGAGAGGCAGAGTTCTATGGCACACACTGTGCACAGAGAGCAAAAGGGCAGAACAATTAAAAGGAAAAATGCAAAGCGCAGTTCTTGAAATGTCATGCACGTTAGCAGCACAAAATGCCAGTTGGGCTCTGCTCATGTTTCCTGCATCCTTCTTTTCCTTTCTGCCTTATTTTTTATTTTTGTCTTTTCTTCATTTTTGAATTCCTGCAAGTTGGAAGGCAACTGTGGAAGCAGAGCACACACAGTTGTCAGCACGACATCACCACCTCCACTCTTTTGATTCATTTACCCCACCATCATCTCACTTCCCAAATGTCCACTCCCCCCAGCACCCCCACCAACTTGACTCTGTAAGCCCCTCCCTGCACCATTAACACCCATTACCAGCCAGTGTGTTTTTATGGCCAGGGAGCATTGTTGCTTAGGCCTCCCTCTGGGCTCAGACCACATAACTATAAATTTCCTCTGGAGCCTCTCACTCTGTGTTGGTTTGCTACATCCTCAGGCCTTCCTCTCTCCTGCACTTTTTCCCTGCTCTTTTCTCATTGGCATATGCACCTTGACCCAAACAGCCTTGCACATATGCAAGATACAAAAAGTTCACCAGCTGTGATCAACAGTAAATAAATCTTGGTGCCAGTATTAAGTTACAGCAATTTTATCCTCTCTCTCTTCCCTTCCCCACCCCTTCATCGATGGGAAAAGAATATGAACTTGACATTTGTTCACTGAAAGCAGATGGATGAGGTAGGTCAGCATTAGGTGTAACCCTAGCACTGTTTCTTTGGGTTTCCTGAAGGATGGAGCTAAAAGAATTCTCCTGGTGGGTCAAAGGCCACATTAGTCATTTGCTTAAAGAAGAACTGTGCAGAATTAATCAAAATGAAACACAGGTTTTCATGTCTCTCTCTTATTCAGAATCTCTCGGTCTTTTTTTCCATTCCTCTTAGAGGAAGCAATATATTTTATCCTTTTACACCTTGTCCTGCAGAGGTTTTGTTCGGAGTGGTGTCACAGGCCTTCCCCTTCTGTGTAGAAAACCATTTTAATCAGGATAAAGCCTCCATGTGATACTTGTAAAGGTCATCTGAAGCTGGTGTGTTAGTACCAGTGCAACCACAAAAAAAAAAAGACTCAACCCTTCATGAAGAAGTTTTGAGTTGAAAAGAATGATTCTATTCACTGCATTTTTCCAACTTAAAAAGGAAAGTTAAAAGAGCAGCTCTAACACTCAGAAGCAAAAAACTTTACATATTTTGTTTCACTATAACCTGAGGAGAGCAAACTATTCAGGGAGAAAGTCTTTCATTCTCGTTTCAAGAGCTATACCCCGAAACTGATTAAGAGCCTGACCTCACCATAAAACAGGTCACAGTAATATTTTTAGGGGTTTCTTTTTTTTTCTCTTTTTTCTTTTTTTTTTCTTATTTTTTTTTTTTTTTTTTTTTTTGGGGTTTTTTTTTTTTTTTTTTTTTTTTTTTTTTTTTTTTTTTTTTTTTTTTTTTTTTTTTTTTTTTTTTTTTTTTGAGGTTGTTATCTTGGTCAGGGAGGTACCAGGGTATTTATGGTTTACAGTTTAAATCATCTCACAAAGGAAAAAGTTTCTTTGGACTGAAAGCTTTCGGCAGCAAACTTTCACCTGCTATGTGAACTGTTCCCACTATTTGGCACACTTGCCTATAAAAGCTTAAAATAGTACATCAGGATTTTGGTTTCCTTTGATATTTTTTCCCCCCTCTTCTTTTCTTCTCCTGTTTTTCAAGTGCTGGAACTTCCTATCTGTGATTCCTGAAAACATGTTAATAAATTAGTTGGGATTTGTGAGACTGGCATTCAGAACAGGATAAAATGTCATCAGTCTTCAAGAACTTTCATGTTCCTTAGCTGCTTCCCAGCCATGCCCTGCAGTCTGAAATACTCTTCTTCCTCCAGGACTGCAGCAGAGTCTTCACAGGCATTCTAGAAAATGGCTTTTCCTTGTTAACTCAGCTGTAAACCAGTTGAATTTCCACTGTCTTGCAAAATAATCCAGTTTATTCAGATGCATTTATAAAGCAAACAGCAAAACCACCCACTGTCAGTTGCTCACACATTGGCATATGCACGCCCAGACACCTTCAGCAGCCCATATAGCACTGACAGTATGCACAGCTGTTGTATTTTACGCTATTTGATGCTCAATAATTAGCGCCTGTTAAGGAAAAAAAAAGGAGAGATGCCACACTACCTTGCAACAAATAGCAGGAATCAGTATGTCCAATTTATCAAGACCTACTGCTGAAAGGAAGATTCCTGTTATAATTTCACATGATGTTGCTGTCACTATTACACTTGTCAGCACTATGATAGCAACAAAAGGCTTCTAGTGTATCTAGCAGGCAAGGACTATGCTGCAGATTCACTGAAGGGAGACAAGAAAACCACACAGATGCTTGGTATTGTTTTAATTTAATTTGGTTTTTTTTGTTGGGGTTCTTTTCCGTAGTTGGCAGTTTTTTGATAAATTTTGGAAAGAGAAATAGATTGAGGATTGAACTCTAATCACTTTCTCAACTGCAAATATTTTGTGAAAAGAAAACCATTTAAAAATGAGGGACTTGATGTATTCAGTCATGTTCTTAGTGATGTCCAAGGAGCTACCAGCCTGGCTGCAGACTGGTTCTGCAGGTGGTATAAACTGGCTTGTAACTCTCTTGTGATTCAGAGTTTTCCTTCAGCAGAACAGGGGTGTTGCATGGAAGCTGTGTGTGTTAACTTGCCAGCCTTCAAGACAACCCAACAGTACAGAAACACAGACTGGTATGGATTGGAAGGATGTTAAAGATTATCTATTTCCAATCTCCCTGCAATGAGCAGGAACACCTTCCACTAGAGCACGTTGTCCCCTGTTCTACCTGGCCTTGAACACTTTCAGGGATAGGGAACAGTTATGTGTTAGAGGCATCTTCAGTCTTCCCTAATGCATTTTAATTGTCTGCAGGGAGATCATGGCAGGCAAACCATGCTGAGGGGTATCCATGGATGCTGGGAGTCCTCAGCCAGGTTCTATGAATTCAAAGAGACAGATATCCCCAGTTAGTGGTTCCTCAGCTTCAAAGATCTAAATGAGTCAGGGCAAACTACATGTAAGGGAGCCCCTCACCAGCAGATCCATGTGTTGCTTCTAGAGCAGAGGAAAGGATCCAATCTGTGGTTTATCCAGAGACCAATAAATAAATATGCATACATTGAATTATGAAAAACAGAAATGAGATCCTGGCCATGTGTCTGAGAATGTAATCTGCAGACGGGCCAGATTTCATGTCTGCGCATTCCTTGCAAACAAATGAGACTCTTGTGTGCATGAATTTTTCTGGATGAGTTTGATGGAACATAGACATGTCTTAATTTGCATACACTGCATTTAAACCTCATGGATTCAGTATCAATTAGATGTGTTGAAGTCTCTCTGGCAGAAAAAACTCTCTGATTATTCACATTAGTGTTTTCCTCGGCTTCTCTTGCCGCTTTAATTCTCTTGTTGTTTTATTCCTCACCCTGGCCCACTGTGTTGCACTTCTACATGCAGAGATGCTTAAGGTTACCATAGCAAGAATAATTTTTCAGTGTAAATCTAAAGGTTTAGTGCTCTGGTTCTGTAACTTTTACTTACATTGGAGCAGAACTGTTCAGCTTGGTATGTGCAAATTGCTTCCAGTCTCATTGCCAATGGTAAACTTTCAAAAATTATGAGATTGGCTTTGAAATCATGAGTCTTTTTTTAAAGCAATTAGTTTCCTAAGTTCTGGCACAAAAGAAACGCTTAGTTCCTTATGATTTGTTTTTCGTAATTTACTGCCAGTTTCAACAGATTTTCCTGTAGCTGCAGTTTCTTTGGTGGATGCTCTTGTGCCTAACACTGTGTGTCCCCATGCTTGTGCTTTTCCCTTAGGCCACTGATGGAACAGATACAGCCACTTCTATGCAGCCACCTGTTTTCACAAGGCTTGTTTGAGCATCATTATTTTTGTCAAGTATGTCCTTCCCTTTCCCCAGCATAAACACCTTCTGATCCATACATTTTCTCTTCAGAAAGTAGGCTATAAAAATTAACAGATGTCATAGTCATTGGTTTTTTTGCCCTGTGGATTCTGAATCTTACATTTAAACTTGATTGATGTTTTCAGATCTGATATTTTCATTTACCCCTGTAGCTGTGAGGACTAGAAATGTTTTGGTCTTTCAACCTGAAAATCCTATGATTCTCTGCCTTGAGGATGTGAAGAAGACTTCAGTACTTTCAAGAAAATCACTAATAGAGTGATAACATTTGTAAGCCTGCAATTCTGAGCTCCATGAAGGCATATGATTCACCATCCAAAATTGATGTGATTCCCTAGTACCGCCAGTTAAATCAAGGATGTTTTTTTGTCAGGAGACAGTCCCTCTTTCCACATGTGTAATCTCTCTCTCAATATGCAGACCACTGCAGACTTATCATGTGCTGTTGAGCAGTACTATTTCTTCCCCTTAATAATAAAGAATAATTTTATCCTTATGTTTAGGAGGCAGAGCAGGGTACTGGTCTCTCCATGGATTTCTGAAGTGCCTTTTTAGCAGGTCCATCAATATCTGGTGGTTAACAAAGGTTTTGTATTTGTGGGCTGCATTTCATGTACATTCTGTAGTGGCAGCCGATAGTGCTTTCCTCAAGCAAATGTTGCAGATGGCAGTTTTGAAGCTTGGAGTAGTCACCCCCTTGGCTAGCACACAGTGTTCCCTTGATGCTGCAAAGTGCAAGATAGTATGAATGGAGAGCAGCACATATCCTCTTGTTTTCTCATGTAGAAGTGGTGCTTTCTCTAGTCTTGCACTGCACAGGTCACGGTTTGGTGATCTGGAGGAGGAGTTTATCCCTCTCCCTGGATATATACTCTGAATTTCATATTTAGTCTGTCAGTATCATACCTAAATTGACCCTTGATGTATGCATCAGTGAGTCAATAATTGCATGAGTTATTATGGCAGACCTTGCATCCAGCTTTTCTAATGACCCCCCATCCTGGCCCATGGATTCTCATTTCCACTTAACTTTCCCCAGCATTAAGAGACTATGGTACTCTTGAGATCTGTTGTGTTTTCTATCTTCTTACAGATTTTGTGTTCACAGCTTATTCCTTAATATCTCCTTCACACAGTCTGAAATCTCAATGCAAATTCATGCCACTGAGCAGGTACACCTCTTGCTTTCCTTTCAGGATGAAATTGGCCTTGAACCTGCTAAACATGCTATCACTTAGATAGTCTGTAAATCCCCTCACCCAAAGGAAAGGCCTTGGAGTTTTCATTAAGTTCTTCCTCCACTCACCTCAGAAAGCAGCCTGCTCGCTAAATTAAGGATCAAATTATTCTCTCTTAATTCATCATATGTTTTTCCATCTCCACATTAAAACTGAAGATATATATATGTGTGTGTATACACATATAAAGTAACAAAATACATCTGATAATTATATTTGAGTCAGAAGATGTTACCAGTCAATGGTTAAGAATTATACATCTAAGTAACTATCAGACACTCCAGTGATTTCAGTATTTAAAAAAAATAATCAATGAATTCTAAACATCTAAGTACTGTTGCTGAGCATATGACTGTGCAATGACCAATTTGCAAAGCCACATTAAGAGAAATATATGAGCAGTGCTCTTCTTAGGGAATGGCCTTACAACAGAATGTGGGTATTTGTAAAAAAGCTAATCCTGCCATGGAGTTATATCAATTAAGTACAGTTCAGGGTAATAAAGAAAATATAGTGTTATCTGGGCCGTATATTACCATCCTCTGATTTAAAAAATTGCAGCAAGGTCAGTGGTTTTGGTACTTGTTACTTACCACTAAAGTGCTGCCTGAGTTTTGCTCTCTGTGTCCTTGTGTATGTGTGTCTCTTTTTCTTTTTCAGTGGCCTGTGGTGGCACTGAAATGGGGGAAAAAGTGAAGAGAATCAATAATGCCACTTCTTTAAATACCAGAGTGGATTTAGTGTGTGTGACTAGTGGCAGATTGACAGCCTGGAGAGCTAAAGGCCCACTGTTACCCACACTGTGCAGCCAAGAGCTGTTCAAGCCCCTCCTGGATTGCCTTGCAGTGTTACCACAGCTTTGACCTGGCTGGGGACACTCTTCCCTCCCTACAGCTGAACCTTTTGCTTCACTTCTGAAGCTACTAGCAAATTAGTTCCAGTTGCAATGGTGTAGTGTTTTATTGGGGAAGAGATGGTTTGATTTTCATTTTAAGGTGGACAATTTTCAATAGGAAATGGATATTTTAATTTGTTTTTCTGTGTTGTAGTAATAAGTTTCTTACTTTTAATAGCACAGCAGAAAAAACCCACACAGAAATAAGAGGGACTAATTTCTCATGGTTCAAACTATACTTTCTAGAAGTAAACAAAGGCTAAATAAGTTTTTACTGCCCATATTATTCACAGTCCTCTTACAAATGACTAGTCATATTAGTACCAGTTTAAGCTTAATTTTCTCTTTTAATTGGACAGACCTCTGAAGACAAAGCTACAGATGAAAGTGAATCTTAAAGTTCTCTGTCATGTAACAGAGCAGTTCTTCGTATATTTCTCTAAAGACCCAAAGTCTTCCTCACAAGTGTTTCTTCTCTGGGTGTCCCAGTCTCTCTTCTCAGTGTCACATTCCTGGCTGCCAGGGAAGTCATAGACTCACAGGATTGTTTCATTTAGATGAATACCAGTCCTTCAGATACTGCTGTTTAAGAGGTGCCAAAAGGCATGAGTTCTTTATTTAGGGTGGATTTTGCCATTACATTGAGATGTTCAGAAATTGCACAAGGGCATTTCATTTTAAACATCTGGAAGTCTGTAAAATACAAGCCAGCCCAAACACCACCCTCAAACTCTTGGTTCTGCCAGTGCATACCTGCCTCCTTACTTCTAGTCTTATGTATTGAATTGTACTCAGAGGTGGGAAAGACCTGAATTTTGAACCTGATTGTGATGATACAATAGATATTTTACCTGCACGGAGCTCCATGTCAGGAAAAGCACAGAGGTTAATCCTAAGCACATGCTTAAAACCTATTGAAGTCAAACAGATATTTAAATACAGATGTCAGGAATATGTTTATGGGTGTTGTTGAATAAGGACTTTAAAAGCTTTAAGTTTGCCACTTGATGTTGCTAGCCAATAGTGTGTTGCACTTTGGCTCTGTTAAAAATAACAATGAATTAATTGTTCTGTAATTTTCTTGCCATAATTAAATGATGCTGTGTTGTGATTCTGCACAGCTCCATGAGTCAAGTAATGCCACATACATCTTGGAAGTCTCTCCCTGGGCTCCTGCTGTCCTTAAATCATTGCATCTAAAAGCACAAAGGACATAGATTGGAATTTGTGAGAGATGGGAAACCTTTAAAAAGTAAGATTTGGGGGGCTACAACTAGACAAAAAGACCCCCCAATCATTTTCAGAGATTGTCCACAGGAAAGTAAATCCTGGGAAAAGTTTTGAAAGAACTAGAGCATCCTCAAAATTATTAAATTGATCTGCGTTTTGAAGCTGCTGGTTCAGGGATGGATCCCAGGTCCCCATTTCCTGCAAGTCCAATGGTCTTGCATGAAGGTCCTAGAAACCAACTTGGCATCTGGAGAATTGTTTCATGTATTATTGCTGCAAGAAAGAAAAAAAAAAAAAAAAGAGAGAGAGAGAGAGAAAACAAGCCAAGCCAAAGAGAATGAAAATTAAAATACAGTGGCTACTCATCTTAACAGTACCCCACTTCTTTGATAGGTAAATAGCTAGAAGTAAAAACCAGGAAAGAGTCTGACAAATTACAGCAGGGCACAGCATCACCAAGTTACTCTGTTGACTTGCTGAGATTATTGCAAAGGAACTTCCAACAACCGCTGGCTTGATGTCCACAGTAAAAGCCCATGTACCGTCAAAGAGAGAACACTGTGTAAGCATTTCTTTAGGCAGAAATGTTCACACTCAGTGAATTCTGAGCAACTATAAGGGGATAAAAGAAACAAACAAAATAAAATTTTTAAAAGAGGTAACAAAAGAGGAAGTAGAAAAATATTGAAAAGAGAAAGAGGGGAAAAGGGTGGTTCCTGTGTTTTGTCCCACAGTCAGCAGAAGTGCCAGGACAAATCAGCAGGTCTTCAGGTGGATTTTCTAGTTACAGCAGATGAAGCATTTCATTGGCCACTTTGACGGATTGTTAGTGTTAGTTGGGCTGAGTGTGATTAATTTGGCTGCTCTGTCAGTGACAGGGAGGAAAAGGTTCTGCTAAAACCAAGCAGAGGTGACTCTGCCAGAAATGGTTGGAGGTGCAGAACAAGGGCGGGTGCAGGGCTGCGAGCAGGGGCAGCACGAGGCAGTCATGTCAGCTCCCCAGCTGTGGTCTTCTGGATCAAAGGAAAGATGCTGCTGATTTGAAATGAAAAGTTGGGGGTTTCCCTAATGTGATCTGGCATAGGAAGCGATTGATATGGGGTAGTCCTTCCCCTGCTTCAGGCAAGGGAAAAAATGGATCCGGATGTGAGCAAATAGTACAAAGGGAAGGCAGGGCTGCTAAGCTGCATATTTTTATGCAATTTTCAAATGTGTGAGATGTCAGGTTTAAAAAATAATAACAGAGGGTCATTCCTTGGCCTGTTAACAGATGTGTCTAGCATTTGGATTGTAGTGCAAGGCTTTTGCCTTAACCAAAATGAATACGTCTAATACATTGACAGTAAATCTCTCAGCACCGTTAAAATATAACTCAACTAATAAATGAGAAAGAGAAGACATCTGAGAAACTGCAAGTGTCTGCTTAAAATATATAGAGTTAATATCAGCAACTGGTGAGGGAGGGCAATCTGAGCATTCCTGCTCACCATTCCGCTCTCTGGAACCCGGATCCAAGTGTGGATTCACATCTCATGTTAACGCAGTGCACAGCAGTAAAGCTCCATTGATTTCAGCCCAGTTATTACTGATTTTCAGCTGTTTAAGGGAGAAAAATAGGTTTCTGTGCTCTGTGGGACTGTGTGGCAAAGGCAGCAAAGTGTGACCCCCCTGTCTCCAGTCACTCCAGAGCTGGAGACGACATAACCTGCGATACTTTGCCACTGAACAGTTGCTACGAACACCAGCGTGCAGGCTTAAAGGGAGGTCACCTAATGTTTCCAGACAGAAGCAGCACAGGGAGATGCACAATTAGCTATGAGGTTCTGGGAGTAGCTGTGCAGAAGATAAAGCTCCAGAGTCACAGCAGAAAGGTTATTCTCATAGTACTGAGGGTGTACACCTCACAGCACAGAAACAAAAATATATTGTAGTGGTATTGACTAACAGATTTGGGCAGAAATGTAGCAGCAGGATTTATTTGCAATCTTTCCTGGCTGGCTCAATTGTTTGAGAAGTGAAATAATTATTCTGTATATTATTCTCAGTATATAATTCTGTAATACAAATATCTGTAACTTGCTAGAATTTTTTTATTCTGAAGATAGGAGTGGAACATAAGCATATAGAACAATAAATTGGGCTTTAACTTAAGAAAATTTTCTGCAAATTATGAAATTTTAAGATGTGGAAGTTGTTTTGTCTGCTCTTCCATTATCTTTCATTTCCTTTTGGAACTGGTCAGTCTCCTTCTATATCCTATAATAAGAGCTGAACTTGGACACAGAGGACAGGTTTGGGAAGTACAGCTTTCTTCAGGACTTGAGAGGGATCCATCATGTTTACACTTTCCATTCTTAGGAACAACAAAACGTGTTTAATTTCCATTCCCTCCTGTGTTTAGCTGCAGTGACTGAAGAGATAACTTTCAGCAGAGTAACCTTGAAGGTAAGGGCGGGGCAGACAGCTGGAACAGTAACCTTTTGCAGCCCCATGATTAATCCAGTATGGTTACGAATCAGAGCTCTTGGTCATCAGCTTGGATGTTGACCATCTTTGTGCAATCCAGAATTACTGCTGCCCATTCACCCGTGGTATAAAAACTGCAGCTTCAATAGAGGAATCAATGGACAGTAAACTACTGCAGCTTAAACCTACAGAGAGTTCAAAAATGTCTAGTTTTCACTGTTGAGTAAAAAGCCATAATGGTATTGAAGCAGGGAGCTTCAGAATTTGCAAAACAGAATGAGATCATTATAGTCCTAATTGAGCAAAGCAAATAAAAACATGCACAGCTCCAAGCACTTGAATAATCCTGATCCTTCTGACCAGAATTTAACAAAGGATATAATACTATGCTTCATGTTCAACATGTGAGAGGTTGACTTCTTGGGGTCTTGAGCATATGCTTAACTTTTTTACTGAGTTAGGGCCATATGAATGAAAATGACATTTGTAGTTAGCATCTAGTCTAAATCAAGCCACATGCCTCAGGGTACAAAATAGCTATCAGATGGAGGTAGTAGAATAGTGTTGTCACTATAAAAGACTCACCAGAGAATCACTTTTCCCAGGTAAGTTCGTAGCAGTTAATTTGGAAATCAAGCTATTAGGCTAATATATTTAAGGACTTATTTGTCAATATGAGGTTTCAAAGCACATTGCATAGCTTCAGTGGCTGAACAATTTACCAAATAATGGGCAATAAATAATTCCTTCAATTAAGTTTTCTGATTTTTACTGCTCCCAAATTCTCTAATGAAGAGATCGCAACTTTTACCAGCCTAATGAATACTTGAAATAATTTTTGAATTTTTGAAAGAAATAGTTCTCAGTCCAAAAGTCTGTTGGCCAACACCAGCAAACATTCCACTGTGTGGGTTATTGGTATTAGCAAAGTCAGTCAATCAGAACAGGAGTAGCTCCCTCTGCCTTTGGTCACATATGACTTAAATTCATTTTCTAATGAGCAATTTCCTGAGTTGCCTTAAATTTATAATGTGTGAAGGAAGGGGAGATTTTATTTCCTTTGATGATACAAAAAAAGTGTTTTAGTTGATTTGAATCAAATTTTTATTATTATAGCATGTCCTAAATTCTGATAATCATTTTTGTTGCTCCCTATGACCTTTCACTATGTCTTAGTAGCTATATAGACCCTAATTCTAGTTAAAATGAAAGTGTGTTTCATCTTACTGGGTATGGCTATGTTTACCTGGCTAAGCCAATATAGTACCATTTGCTTCATGATCAATATCAGCTAATAAAACACCACTATTCTTTCTCAGGGAAAGCAAAAGCATCTTGGGAAGATTGACATGTTACCTCTTCTATGTTGAATTAACAGGCAAAAATGAAATGAAATACAATAAGCAAAATAAAACTAAATGAAACAAAAATAAAATAGGTCCTTAAAGAAATAAGCCTACTACTGCCTCTAAATTCTGGTTTCAGTGGAATTTGCTATAACTTCCAAATATCTAATATCTGTTTTGAAATATCTAAAACTGGACTAACACTGTTACTATCAGTGGGATAACTATACATTAACATCATTCTCCCTAGGAACTGATTCTTGACAATAATCCACATTTAACATCCATTTCACAGATAGATGTGACTCGTTTGCTAATAAAGATACTAATAAAGATGTTCCATTTATGCCAACTTATAGATTTGGGGAGCGGTGCTGGTTAAAGCAGCTGAGAGTCTTGTGCAGAGTCTTTGATGTTGCAATACAAATATTTCTTCGAAACAATAGTTGCCTACAATGTATATTTTCCATATTTACAATCTTGCCTGTTTGTACATTATTGTGTCCATAATGTAGTGTCCATAATATAATGACCAGTATTGTGTGTTTTATTGCCCAGACTGTTTGGGCAGTGGCTTTAAATGTTTGCTTTGGTTTGATAACACAACATTGCTTTAACATATTAGGATCGAATTGTTGTCTGTGTTTGTGGAAATGTATCCGGCTCACCCCAGAGGTTTTGTGAATTTGGCCACTCCCCTTTAGTCATTATAGAAAGAGACCTGCCAAGATGAGAAATTACACCAGGAGGGTTGAATATTAGGATTAATTGTCTTGAACCAGTGCAGTGGAGCAGGTAGGCAAGTCAAATCGAGGTGGGGATAATGAGGGCCAATAGGCAGCCTTTATTGTCTCCTTTCATAAAGAAAAGTATTTAAAAGAAACTATTTCCCATCTTTCAGCACAACTAAAATTGGAATTTAAAGCTTCTGCATTTTCAGCAATGGGAAAATTACAGTGTTCAATAAAGGGAGGATTTCTTTTTAAACAGGAGAAACCAGGTTGAACAAAGATCATCTGTGGGCCATTAGCTCTGTCTTTGACAGTAGCTTAGCACCAGCTTTTCCCTGAAGCTGATAGGATTGGTCTAACCTTTTAGACCTTTGATATTGATCTTTAGCCTTTTCAATTGGACATTTTTACTGTGCAGAAACTGTATCTCCTGGTTGCTTCAAACACTTAATTGTGCTGAAAAGTAGTAATTCATTTAAAGGTAGAAGCAAAGTGGGCTAAAGAGGAGAAGGTAGCACTAACTGTAACATAACAGTGACAATCAGTTAATAAAGAGAAACACTCTGGATGCTTTCAAAGACTCAAGGTTTCTGTTTAAAAGTGTGAATTGGAATTATGAAGGTGTAATGCTCATCTAACTTATTATCCTTACTGCCTTCTGTCATTGCAAAGACTCACTAGACAGTGCTGCAGAGTTTCAGTATCTCTGAAATGGGAAAGGTCCCAAACCTTTCTCTTTCTATAGCAGCTCCACTGTGCCCCCATTTCAAAAGATTCCCATTGCTATCTAAAACTTAGGGAGACCTTCAAACAGTCCTTTGTTTTGGCTTTAATCCTTTAACCAGCTGTTTGGTCAGTTGTCTCTCCAACGCGGTTCCAGCAGACTGCTTTGTGTTTCCTTGTCGAGTTTATGTTTCATCACAGAAATATCAGGCCTTTGAAAATAGAACATCCATTCTTGTGAGATACTGGTTCAAAGTAGTGAACAATCAGTTCAGATTAACTTTTCAGGAAATTTCCACCTTGCAGAGTCAAACCCTTGTGAGAGGTATTTCCAAGTTTAGTGAATTCAAAGTATTAAAATGAAATTCCATGGTCTTGGCACACTGTCTCTTCTCTCTTCAAGGAAATGATTTGTGCAAATAATAGGATTTTAGCCTAAGGAACAACATAGAAGCCAGATTTGACCCACAGTCTGGCTAAATAATCTTCCATTTTACAGAGTCACTAGGAAGGATGAGGATATCTATTTTGCATGCAAAAATTTAATCAGTAAATTCCAAGAAAGCTCCTCTTTTCCATGTGCACACACATGCTCACAAATGAACTTCAGCAAACTCTGTATTTCCTGACCCTATCAACCAAAATACTTGGTGAATGCATTTGGCTTAGTACTATGGGCAACTTTCATGACCTAAATCTGCTGCCCATCACGACAGAAAGCATTATTTTTTCCTTCTCGTTTTCAAGATTTATAGATTGTATCCACAAAGCACCTTTGTATTGCTGTACTTGAATTCTACCATCCAAAATGAAATTTTTATATACCGTCTATCCATGAGAGCTGAGTGCAATGAATAGAGAAGGCAGTTCTCTCTCTTATCAGTAATGAAAGAGTACTTAACTTCCCAGAAGAAATAAAGTGGGAGACTACATACCTATTTCTCCTGGAAACCACTCCAGGATTTCACAAGGTATGCATATCAACATATTCACCTTGGATCAACCAAATATCCTGCAGTTTGGTAGCTGCTAATTTTCCTGATCAAACTCCATTTAATGTACCTGCATTTTGATGTCTCAGCTCTTAAAATGTTCAGAATGGCTTTGTATACACTTGAGTGAAGGAAGAGTTGAAGCCACTTTGAAATTCTGGCCTATTGTTAATATTGTGTTTCACTTTGCAAGAATAATGAAGTACTGCGTTCTGAAGTCAGAAATTTTCCCACCTGTAAATCCTAGTTCTTTTCCTAAATTTGACATCACTTCTCATTTCTCTCTTGTAAATATAAGTACATTCCCCATGGCTCTGTGTGGATTGTAAAAACACTGTGCTACAATAGCTGTCTTTACAAAAAGTATATTAGAACTGGCCATTAAAAAAAAAAACAAAACAACTGTAAACATGCAACCATTCCCAACAGCAAACATAATTAATAGCAACTGTAATGTAGTGCAATGGGGTAAGTCAGAAATAGTGCTACCACCATTAAATACACATATGTTAACAAGATCACAAGGAATGAAAAAACATTCACATTTCAGACATCCATTAGTCTCTCAGCTTTGCCATCTACAAAGGGCCTGTACCAGTGATCTTATGTTAATACAGTGTGTCCTGTTTGGAAGGCAACACAGGGGAATGCAAAATAGAGCATGAATTGCTGTAAAGATGGATCAGATTTTTACACTACATAAAGTCACTGCAAAGATCCTCAATACATTAGGAAGTAATTTTGTCTAAAGCTTCAGAATTAGTGTATACTGTAAGTGAGGCAGCTTTGTATCAGAGAAAGGGTGACTTTGTTTTTCCAGGTATTACTGGGGAAAAATTATAAAATAAGAGACTGGTTTATATAAATTCTGCAGTGTTGGATGATACTGTTTATACCTGTTTTCCAGGGTGGCTGAGCATAGCAGGTAGACGACCCAACGCACATAATAAAACTCCTGAATATCAATGGCAGAGCATCTGGGTGGTGGTTCCTCCCTCTGGTGTCTCGAAGATAAGACTATGGAATATTTTCTACGTGAGAAAGGGGTACTTTTATCATACTCAGTGAGGTGTGAGTTATCTACCCCAGCTGCCCAAAGGGCTCTGACCACAGGGTGATGCCACAGCCATAGCTCAGTGTCAGACCTGTGATTTAGGTTTTCCTTTCAAGGAGGCAAGGGTGAAAAAAAGGGTAAAAACAGGGGGTTGCAACTTGACCTATTTTTTGAGAATTAGGAAGAGCAAACTCTCTTTACCAGATCAAGCTGCAGAAACTTTGAGCAGATGTTTAGTACTGTAGGAAATACCTTTTTTTTAGCAAACTATATTTGTATGAAATCTGTGGTGTGGGTGATTGTCTGCCTTACTTAAAGTCTGTGAAAAAGAAGGTATTTTTTTCATAATTTCATCTAAATTATGGAGAGTGGTGACTACAACTCAGTTAAAATATTTTCAAAAACATCTATAGGTGTGAGGGGTATTAAATTTCCTGTGAAATGTCCTTTTTTTCTTTTTAACTTAACTCATAAAGTAGTACATCATGAGTGACATTTGGTGGGGATCATTGACTACCTAAGAGAGGCAGGCAGTTCCTCTGCATACGGATTCAGTATTTAAACATGGATTTAAGAAAGTTGGATTATTTTATTTCAAGTTCACACAACTTCCTTTCTTCTTAACACTTGCATGCTGTGACAGAAGCACTGCCTGCCTTTGACTGGGTACGGTCCCCTGTGGTTTATCTTTATTCAACAGTTTATAGAAAGTAACTTTTTAGCTTTATGAGACCTTCAAAGTTTCTTCTCAAGGTGTTGGGGTCTCTGAAGCATCTAAGTCTGCAAAAGGAGACATTTCAACCATCTAAGACATGCCCTGGGTTTATTAATAACTTAAAAAAAAAAAAAAAAAAAACCACAAAAACACAAAAAGCTATAAAAGATTAATCATAAAATGCTCTAATTGGCCAGAAGTCTCAGTGGTGGCAGTGAGTTTTATTAACTGGAAGAGACATCACAGACAGTACACTGAGATAAATCTGACCCAACGTCTGCTAATGTTTTCTAAGAATGCAATAGTAGGCTGTGATTTGCTGGATTTTTCTTCACAGAAAGTGAAGGTTGATTTTTTTTCTTTTTTTCTTCTCCCCTCACCTCCCTCCCCGAAATCTTTTGTGAATTAATTTTCTATTTCCTGTGATCAGGGTTTTTCTCATACCTCATTCATTCCAAAGATTGCATTGAAAAATGTCAAAGATTAGGACAAAGGACGAAAGAACTACGCACCTCCCATCTGGGCAGCATAAGTAATGACAGGGTCAAGATTGAAGTCCATGAATCCCTCCATTACCTCACTCTCCCACTTTTTATTTCATTTTTAAGGATGCCCTGAATTGTGAAGGCTTCTTTTAATGCCTTATGAGAGTTACTGTGAGAAAGGTGATCAAAAGGACTCTGCTGGCTTGGGTGCCCTTTATCTCCGAGGAAGGTGATGCACAGCATCTGGAGATGATGGAACGCATGATTAACATTACCACAGAGAATGATTAATATCTTCTTAAAGCACCTACTTCCAGATTATCCATCATTTCATTAGAGTGAAAAAAAAGTTCTTTTTGAAAGGGGGCTGTGCCCCTGAACCATGAATAACTAACCCACCTCTTGACATGTTTACTAATTGAGTAGCAGAGTATGCTTAATATTATGTTGAACAAATAGTGGTGCCCCCTCTTTATGCAGAAACTAAAAAGTAGGAAAAGAACAAAGTGAATTTGAGACAGTGGCTTAATAAAGCAGTTAAATGATTTTCATTTCATTGAAAGTGTCTTTAAATACATTAATCAGCTTTATTTTACTTCCTTCTTAAAACATTCTGTGTTTGTCAGCTTAGACTTTTTTTGTTAAGGAACACTATAGTTCTCCAGTTCACATAATGTTTCTTTCTCTGAATTCTCTTGAAAAGCAGTGCTGTTCCTCTAGTATTGGAAATGGGTCCTCGGGGGTGTGTAACCTCTTACATCAACTTTCTGTGTTGCAGTCAGGGACCAGTCCTGCAGACAGTGAGGAAAAGGTTTTGTGCCTGTGCGAACTGATCTGGGGCAGGTTACACTGAGTTTACCAGGGGTCTGTAGCTGGTGATTCTTGACTGTAACTGCAGAGATGAGCAGGCTGCTGGAAATTCGTGGAGGGAAAAACAGCTACTTTCTTATTGTCAACCGTCCTCCTTTTTGCAAGTGCCTACATTCTTTTTGTTTTTGTTAATGGCACAGAACAGCTCTAAAGTTCAGATCAATACAGTGCTACCTTAGTGCCTTGCTCACATATATAATATCTTCTTATATTAATCCTGTTTCCAGGGAAGTGTGACAGGCAGTGGTGATGCAGAATACTAAACTGGTGATTATTAATCACTGTCTTTCAGATCAATAATCCACTGGAACTTTTCCTTTCCCCCATCCTATTTTTTTGTCATTTGAAGTTAAGCAGAAGTACTTATGTGTATCCTGCTCGTGTCGTGTTTGTGTGTTTAATAACAT
The DNA here is from genome assembly GCA_013399695.1 of Formicarius rufipectus. Lineage (NCBI taxonomy): Eukaryota > Metazoa > Chordata > Aves > Passeriformes > Formicariidae > Formicarius > Formicarius rufipectus. Next base: position 1,126,523 of record VXAU01005286.1, on the reverse strand, counting down.
GTGTGTCCTTCTGTTCAGCATCAGCCTGGTGCCTGCAGCTTTTGCAGCACCTTCTTGCTGATGGGAGCCTGATTGCCCGAGGCATTCCTCCCCACCCAAGGCTTTCAGGGGTGACCCTGAGACATTCATTGTGGATGCAAGACGGTAGATAATACGGCATTGCTGGTAATATATTGCTTGCTTGATATTGTTGCCTGCAAACCAACAAAGGCAGGGATCACTGCCCTAAGAAATAAAGCCATCCGTAGCCCTCTGCCTTTGTTTGATTTCGGGAGCATTAGTTACATTATAGTGTGTTCAGATTCTAATGTTGGGAATTTGAGCTCTGGGCAGTCTCCCCTGAGTACTGTGACAACAGAAGCATGAAAGGATGTTTTCTGAAAATTTTAGAGGATTCCTTGAAAACAATACAGAGTGAAAATCCCAGTAGACACACTCCTGGGTTTTTCAGGAAATTTTAGTTGGCTGTAGAGGGGGGGAAAAAAAAAAAGAAAGAAAAAAAAGAGAGAGAGAGGAAAACAAGGGATGCTTTTTTAGTTTATTTTTTATGTTTCTCAGTTTTCCACCAGATTTTTTTGTGATGTATACCGGCTTTGCAGGGGGGCAGGTTAGGAGAGAACAGCTCCTTGAGTCACACCTCTGGCATGACTACTACAAGAGACAATGAACTCGAACATGCTTCTCTCCCTTTTTTCCTCCAAAGATCATGAACTCAAAAGTCAGTTGTGCATGCATGAAAGTTCTATAAACATTACTTAAACAGCAGCCTAAAGACCTTTGCCAGCTCTGGCCTACTTCTCCCCTTGTAGGGGCTCAGCACTCCCACTCAGTTGACTACTTGTCCTACTCTTTGCCCTCTCTGCTCTGCTGCAATCGTCCTGGAATTTTCCTCTATGCAACTGCTGTCCAAACCAGCTGCACCCACTACATCTTCAGCAGTGGACCGAGGAGGGTATTAATCATATTTTTGAGGAGGACACTCTGCTATTTATCTCCCTGACACCTCCAGCGTTTGGGAGCCCACTGCAGCACACAGCCCATTGACTAGTAATATTACACATTACCGTGCTCCATTGCCTCTCCCTGCCCTCTTCATTGAGTGGCTGTTCAACAGTGGAGTTGTGTTTGTTCAATCAGACATAATTTATACCTTTTTTCTTCCTTCTGGAGAGCTTTTGCTAATTTTAAGTCTGAAGCACTGTGTTTTCCATAGAATTCTAGTTCCGATGTCACTGAACTGAAGATGGTCAAATAGATCCTATTCCAGACTTGTTCAAACTTGTTGGGTTTAAATCATCAAAGAAATTATTTTAAAACAGGAGGTGTTGAGGGAGATTGTCTCATACTTACTTTAAAAATCTGGGGTTTATTGCATGTCCAAGAATGTGTATGTGCTCTGTCTCTGAGGAGAATACCTGCAAAGGCACATGGTACTGCAACACCTTGGCTATTGCCCAACATGCAAAGTCTGCAATGGAGAAGAGATTAATAATTTCAGTTAATTTATAGCAAGTGGGGGTTTTTTGTTTTCATGTTTTAAAAGAAATGTATAGGAAGAGGAGTGGGTAAGGAAAGAAAGCTATTGTAAGACTGAATGCCTAATCATTTATCTTCGAGTTTGTTTGTTCCTCTTTCAGATTCATCAAACTGTGTAATGAGAGCAGCTAGCTTAAGATCTGCCTAATTTTACACTGTTTAGACAGTGTAAAGAAACAGAAAGTGTTGTGTTTCGAGATCTTTGGGGAAAAGGATTGCTCATTACAAGAGATGGGGATTACTTCACATAGGAAGGCTTAAAAGAAACTGAAAATTCAAAAAAAACCTATAAATCCACCATGTTTTTAGCTTTTCTTCTCTGGATGGAATTTCTAAGGGGTGTAAACTGACGAAATTTCTGAAGAAGTTAAGCCAATTTAGCCAAGTTAAGGATTTAGCCCGTCAGGTCCCAGTAAATGGCCCATGGGATGAACAGATCCCTCTGTTGCCAGTCTCTGTGGTGTATAGTAATACTCTGTATTTCATTCTAGCTTCTGTTCTCTTCACTCCACTGGAACTGCTCTTGCCAAGGTCTCTAGTAAGCTCCTCAGGGCCAAATCTCAAGGCCATTATTCCATTCATATGTTCTTTGACATTGTGGCTATGTCTGACAGCGCTCATTATAGTCTCTGTCTTGAAATCTTGGTTTAAAGACTCTGTCCTGGCACCTGTTCTCCCGTTCACTCTCTGTTTGCTCCTACAGTGACTCTCTCATGCCATCTTTTTTTCTTTTTTTTTTAACTCTTCGGAGCAGTGTCCTCTGAACTCATGTTCATCCATATCCAAATAATTTCTATTGTAATAATAATTTTGGCTGTTAGCACCTCTGCTTCCTTCCTAATGGAGATACTGCTGCACTGCTTGCCTCAGAGCAGCCAAGCTTAGACATCTGCTCATCTCTTTGACATCTCATCCCAGATGCTTTATCACCAGGAAAAATTAATGTGAGTAAAATATTCTATTACTGTCTTAATCTCTTATTCAAAGGTGCAACTTGAATACCATGTTAATTGCAGCTTCCTTGTACTTTCTTGCTATGTCTAGAACACTCCTCTTCTTCTCTCATAGTGACTCTCTGGTTCTGGAAATAACCACCTTTTTTTCCTTGTGTGTAAATTGAAGCTGAGCTGCAACCCCTCCTGAGGTGCACTCAGTGGAAGAATCTAGGTCAGTGGATGAGGTGGGCATGGAGCAGGCCCATGTGGTTGGCATCCAGCCCTGTGGGAGATATGGCATATATGCAATTAAGACAGAATGCTCTGGGAATTGTGCTGCTATCCTCTAACAAACCTCCACCAAGCATATGCAGATGGTGATTTGCAGAGGATTATAATTTGGCCACGTTTTGTTGAATATTCATGAGGACAGTGAACGATACCTCTCTGTCCCTGCACTGGCCTCCACCACATTTTGAGACAGTCCCCCAACACACATTAGTGGAATTTCACTAAAAGAATTCTAAACCATTCAAAACAACTGGTGTGATAGTTCTTAGAAATGGCTGAACTGCTCTGTAGAAGCTTCTCAGTATTTTTCAGCATGAAGCAATAATAAATCCAACAGCTCAAACAGACATAAAAAAGTTGTAGTCTACTGCAAACAACCTTCACTGGGACATGCTATCGCTCTTGCACCTCTTGTCAATATTTCTGCTCTGAATTAATTTGTAAATTTGAAAGTGAGGCAGAAGTAATGTCTTCCTCCTCACATGGAATCTCATCTTTTTATTTCATCTCAGGGGTAAAGCTGGGCATAATTAGTCAGAAAATCAAGGCTCAAGGAAACACATTTGTTGTAAGAAAGACAAAGAACAATAAATGAGCTTTACATTGCAATTGAAGCTTCCTGATGTACTGTAGTCTTGGGAGTCGAATTCCTCTCCTGCTCACTGGAAGCTTTTCTATTTACTTTAAGGGCAGAAACCTTCATCTTTCTGCACCTCTGTACTCTTGATGAGGTTCATACTGACTTCACAGGTCTGGTATCAGCCTCTCTTGATTAGCGTTCACAAAACCCAGAGAGATGATTTCACAGGACAGCAAATGTTTTTAATATCAAACTTCAAAGTTGGCCCCGCTTTGAGGCAGAGGTTGGACCAGGTGACCCTCCAGCATCCCTTGCAAGCTAAATTACTCTATAATTCTGTGATCAGTGTTCTAAGTGGAAGAAACTCTGATGGAAACACACATAAGCTCCTAAAGGTTAAAGACAGGTATGGTCCTAGTCTATCACATAGCAAAATAAAACAAGTTCATCTAAACTGTTTGGGGTCACTCAGTTACCCTTCTCAGTGAGGGGCAGTAATGATTTATAGTCTAAACTCAGTCACTGAGGATCCTCTGATCCTACCTCAGACCTTGCCAGCAGGCCAGCCCAAATAAGACATGGTTATCTGGACTGCACTTACCACAATCCTCCCTAAACAAAACGAAAATGAGAAGAGTTGTTATTATTCCCAGGTCTGCCATGTATGAGTTCATACTGGGTTTCTACAGAAATAACTAGAATTTGTTACATTGCAGTTATTTTAGAATAGAGAGTTTCATAACACTTGATGACATAGAAGGGCAGGTCACAGTTTGAAAGTTTTCACTATATTTGGCCACTGATTAAAAATTAAAAAAAAAAAAAAAATTAAAAAAGGGAAGAATCAAACCCAAACTTGAACACAAATTTGGAGGCCAGGAAAGCTTTATCATAGCTAAACATATCACAGCCAGACAGTGTGAAAGGTTTGCAGCTGGGCTGGGTCAGGTTTGCTGTGCAAGACAGAAGATCTTGTTTCAGAAGCAAAGGACAAGACAAGGAGCCTCTCTGGATTCAGATGAAGAGTAAATCTCTTGACCTCTAGGCCTATGCTAGCCTGTGTGAAATTCAGATCTCAGGACTAAGTAAGAGCTGATTGAGCAGAAGATGAGGCTTGTCTATTACATCCCCACTTTTTAATTAGATCTGCTAGCTGCATGTCCTTTGATCCTGAGCTGTACGTGACAATAAACATATTGACAATGGGGATTACATCAGGCCACTGTCTTTTCCAGATGAGGGAGGGTGGAGAGTTCTTCTGTGTAGGAATTTCTCTAGGCAAAAAAAGTTATCCTGGCATGATCTGAGGAGGTTTTAAATGGAGATAGTAAAGCTAAATAAAAGGCTGTATGGTTAACTTTGCTTTGGCATAATGGCAACTTACTCAAAGTTCATTAAATCCATTTCTAATTAACTTTAATTTAAATTAAAGCACTATTACACTGCAGTAAACAAGTCCATGTAGCTTTGTGAACCAGTCTAGCTCTATTTTAAATTCTCACCTCAAGTTGTGTGGATACAGCTTTCTAGCTAGCAGAGCTGAGTATTAGACTGGAGAGTGTGACAGATGACAGTATCCATGAACAATATCAGCGTGCTGCCATCTTTAATTTTCTCCTTTCTCTTTGTGTCTAAATAAGACAGGAACAGGCAAGCATGTCTATGTAGTTGTTCGCTGACATGTTGGTTTGCCAGATTCAGCAGCTCTTAAGCATTCTTTACTCCAACCTGCTCTTCTTAGAGCATTTCGACGTTTATCTCACAACTTGAAAGCATTCACTGCCTTCCCTTGGCTATTCCTGTCCTAGATGATCCATAACAGGAACATCTGTCCTCGTGAGCTATGAGAATGATCCTGGACATGTTTTTTCTTGTGCTGCCTGCCACCATCCAAAATCATTCTTGGGGGCACATAGGAATGAATCAATGCATAGTCCATCCTTAGTGCACTCCTCAGGGGCCTCCACGGAGGGTGGGAGAGAGCAGAGGTGCTCCCATTGTATCACCCCCTACTTAAAGTCACCCTGCAAAAGGATGCCCTGATTAAGCTCAGAGAGAATATGGGCTAAATCAGCTTGCAGTCAAAGGATTTCTAACTGAATAATTAAGCCCAGACTAACTTCAGGGCTTTTTCCTGGTTGTGAACAAAAGCTTGTGGCTAGCACTATAAATTGAACCCACCCACCTGAAACGCTGCCAGCAAATCTGCCAAAGCCCCTTCCTGTGGAGAGAAACCTTCTCTTGCAGGTCTTGTAAATGAATTAATTATGTGTCTGTTGAAACAGAGTAAAGGTTCATCAGTAGTGCTAATATTTGGAATAACAAAGTTGTTAAGTTTGCTGCAATCCAATGTTGCCTGGTGCTGTTGGAGCTCACAGCTGCCTCCTAACACTCTTGTTTGCTGAGTTCCACACGCAGAAGGACCCGGGTGTGCCTTGGGGATGTGGTGAGGTGGGGTTTTTCATAGTTGTTATGTTAATAAACACTTGGACTAAAGGAATCTATCAGTAGATTTGAAAATAACAGTCTTGCTACCAGCGGGTAACCAGAAATGCAGTCTGAAATGGAAAGATGAGCTGCTTAGGTTGCTTTTTTCCCCTTAAAAAGGAAAAATCCCACAAGACTGTTGAACAATTACAGCTTAATTTACAAAAAAAACACTTAAATGTATATTGTCTTATGAGCCATTTAGTACTACTGCCTTCAAATGGAAACTTATTCATGTGCTTAAATTCTAAACAGCATCTTAAAGGCTTCACTGAATCAATCCCAGAGACACTAAAGGAGACCTTTGTAAGAGTAGCTATTGATAAACACAGATAAAACCTGGATGAAATAGCAAAGAACAAGAAATCTGGCAGTAGGGCATAGCATAGCAGAAATTACTTTAGATCCTAGTCTGTCTGGGACAGTCAGTAAGGTGACCTCGTGGGAAGATACCAGGATGAGAGGTTCCCTAATAGTCCTTATGGAAGGCACAGCAAATAGGATCTGATCCTGCAGGTATTGAAATGCTTCTTTTCTGGGCACTTCAGTGACAATGATGCCAACAAAAGGAAGACAGTTGAGAAAGGAGAGAAATAAATAGACAAGGAAGCTTGAGAGAATGACTTAGAAAGAATGAACAAACTGTGCACTAATAGAGAACTGTCAAGTGATGCCTGCCCCAGACCATGAGTACACCTTGCTGGTGCTGCAAGGTCATAAACACCAAAATCAAAGGGTTACTGAGGGCACCAAAATTCACAGTGACATGAAAGAAAAATTAAAAACAGAAAATTGAGGTTCAAAGACAGTGGGGTTGTGCTGGAAAATGTGTCATGTCCAAAGGGATGAAGGACCACAGACACAGAGGTAGCTGTGAGGGTTTTGGAACAAAGTCCCAAAGGGGCAGGGGAAGTGGAGGAGAGCAAAGATGAGGGCTAGCATTAGAAGGAAAGAGAAACTTGCTGTGGTGGTTTTTAAGAGTCAGATCCACTGACCTGTATCCATCCCAGCCCTAATGACTAGAGAATCCTGGAATGATCTGTGATACCATCGAGCGTGTTACCATTGTGTTACACACTCAAACTCAGCCTGAGTAATGTGGTGTTTGACTGAATCAAGAACGGAGTAGGAGAGACGAAGGCAGCTGGCTTTTCCAGCCCTGTTCCTCTGCACTGGGCCTCTAATAACCAGCATGGACCTTAAAATAAAAAATAAAATAAACCTTATTTTCATTATCTTTTCCTTTTAAATGTTGGTAGCACCTTTCAAGCAGTGACAGATCCCAAAACCCATCTCTGCCATAGCTGCAGGTAATATCCTGATGTTCCCTATGGGGTGTTGGCAGATATTGTATATTTTAGCACATTTTGACAGGCCTCTACAGCATCTTTGAATCAATCAAGTTCTGCTAAATCTAATAAAAAATTTACCATTAACTTTTAAATCATAGTAAGAAAATTGTAAAAGAATTGTACGAGGCCTGCTGTCTTGGTTTTTGGAAAATGCATACTTTTCTGTCAATCTCTGTATCTTCACAAGAGTTATTTTCTTAGTCAATCCCCTCTGTGTCTGGGAAGTATTATTATCACTTTGCAATTAAGAAATGAGTGACATTTTCATTTTGAGGACATAAAAAGGGGATCTGATGACTTTGGGTATATGAATATTTCAGTCATATTTGAGGCCCTCCTTGGGTCAGGTTTTGCAGAGATCTCAAGTACTGTTCCTCAGCTCTGTTGTTGGTAATCAGTATTTCTGAAAACAGCAGTATTTGAGATTAAACTAATAGGAAATTGATGTTCTCCAAACCATATTAAAAAGTTACTTGTCCTGGATCACTTGGGAAACTGATAGTAGATTTGGGGATCAAACTAAGCTCTTTTAGATCACACATACCTATCAGTCCTAATGAAATTCAGTAACCCTCTCCCTTACAGACATAACATTCGTTACCCCAAAGTCCTCGTCACTGCAATTTTATTAGTAGTAGTACAAAAGATTTCAACCTCCTTGAGGTGCTCTAACTATGCTGCAAGCCTCTTTGTAGTTGTAGAGCAGATTTATTCCATGCTTCTGTGTGTCAGGGATAATGAGAATTATTGACTTCCACTTCATTATGCAGTCATGGATTTAGCAGTGGAAAGATGGGGAAGCTGTTCACCCCTTTCTCCATGTCACATGTGCTGCTGCATGGACCTTGGATCAGTTTGGTGACAGTGCATGCCCTGAGTAAGCAGGATGCTCTCTGCTGTTTTATGCTGAGGCATTTAATGTATAAAAACAGGGCCAACGTGAGCTTAAAATGTGAACTGTCCATGGGGAGAAGGTGGATTTACAGGTTCTGATGCTAATGGAGATACTCCTTCCATCTTAGGACCCACATAGTAGTAGCAGCATCTGACAACCCAAAGAGGAGTGGATGTCCTATGATGGTGAAAGAACCTAATTTCAAACTTCATAATTTTCTGAGTTTTGTGCATGGCAGTCCATAACCTCAAGTTTTCTGGTTGAAGGGCAGTCTTTTTCCCTTCTTTTGTCTGCATTAGAGGCCTGATGTGGGGTCTGCTAAAAGGAACAGGAAGATTTCCAGTGCCTTAAAGAGATGCTGAATCAAGGCCGTAGTTCTCATATATATGCACGTGTGTAGAAATTGCAATATGTTGTATATACACACATTATATGATCACACATATGCATTTGTATATACTGTTTACATGCATTGATGTTATGCTGTATGTGTTTTTATTATCATGGTTTGTAATCCCACCATCATTCAAAGTCTTACCAAATAGCACTGTGGGCAGCATGCCAACTTCTCTCACATTCCTGCTAAAGTCACTTGGAATATATCTGAATGTGGCAAAACGCATTTGCCAAGTTATGTGCATAAAAACATCCTTTGATCTTTCAGACTCATAAATATGTAATAAAGTACATGATTGCCCTACTGATCTGTCCTACATCAATCTTACGTCTCTCTTTTATTGATTCATCAAAATAAGATACGATCAAGGTACAAAAGAGTTAAAGAAGCTATTTATTTTAATGTTTCCTTGGAGAGCTTGCATGTTATTTTGAGTACAAATTATATATATAATATTTCATGAATGATGTTTCAAGCATTAAAAATCACCTCTGCACTTGAAGTTAACACAAAACTCTGGCAGTCAGCCATCTTTTATTTGCTTTTTCCCCCCCTTTCTTTCTTTTTTTTAAAGGAGCATTGCAAGATATGGTGTCATTTTTCTATGACCACACTTAAGGTTTTTTGCCTTCTATTTTTAAATCATGTGCTCAACTGGTTTTGTAATTCAACTTTGAAATGTTCAGGAAGTTGTACTTTTCAATAGATTTAGTATATGGGATGTTTGGATTGGGTAGTGAGTCTTGGCCAAAAGCAGGGATTATCCTGATTTGTACTGAGGGTAAAATGAGAGCTGTGAAGGCCCAGGGATGTACTGTAGGAGCAATAACAGAGGTAAAAACTTGGCCTGAAAATACACAGTACCAAACCTTGCCTCTGCCTTGTAGTTTCTGAACATCCTTAAACGCCATGGTTCAGGCTTTGGCTCTATCAGTCATAAAGCCACTGAAGCTGATAAAAGTGAAATGTATTTGGAAAGAGGAAAAATTATGCAAACCATAAACGGAGCGAATTATACAGCTGGTAATAAAATCTACATTTTGTTTCACAAGGGAGAAATCAGGTGGAGTCCTTAAGTGTTTGAGCTGTTAGTCTTGCTTGCTGGAAGGAGAAGCACTTTTCCCTATGATGCCACATCTACTGAGCTAAAGGACCATCTGAGTTTGCTTTGACATATTTAGTGCATCCAACAGAGGCTGGTTTATGGCACCCAATGCATTTTTCTCAACCACTTTATGGTGCTTACTCTTTGGAAGTGTAAAAGCATCCAGTTCTGAAAATGTAGCTATAATGAATGAAATAATTTCTGGGCAAGACCTGCCAGCCAGGTAGGAGAGAGTGAGCTTCAACACACTTCTCTGAAGCTCTAAAATATGGGGGGAAAGTGGCATGGATGCAGAAGAGTTCTCTTCTTTGTCAGGTTCTCTCTTGACCTGCCATATGAGTTGTAGCATCTGGGAAAGTGGAATCATTTCTATGCAGTTCTTGTCGTGAATCCACCAGCTGTAACAGGCAGAAAAGACACTGATTATTGTGTGATTTTACAATAATCAAGATGCTTAGCTGACTTGGAGACTGAGAGAGAGAAAAGAGGTGCCAAGTGCTTTGTGATGTTTGGCATCTCCCCTTTGAGGGTCATCACACAGAGAAAACATTAATCAAGTTTCAAGTCACCCAACAATAGGAAATGTTGTTACCCTTTCCTTGTACCACTGAGAACTGAGACCAAGTGCCATAATTGACAGTATGGAGTGAACCACTGGCTGAGCTAGAAAAATTGCCCTGACTCTTGACTCTGGGTTCTGGAGTTAGCCCCAGAAAGCATTGGCTTTTCTTCCCTCCCAGTCAGCAGCAGATTATGGCTTCACGTTACGCTGGGAAAGGCTGTCAGTATAACAACCTTTGGAGACAGCAAGCCATATGCTGATCTCAGTGACATGGGTTTAACCAGAGAAGTAGTTTTGCACTAAGAAGGGAGAGCACAGCCTCTCCCTACCCTGCACAGTCCACGTGGGGATTTGATCCATCTGGATATGCTGTCTTATCTCCCGCCCTGCTTCCCTGAAGATTGGTTGTCCTCCCTTGACCTCCTTCAGGCTCCTCAATGTTTGTGTTGTGGTCTCTTCTGCTTTCCTGTAGGTCTTGCCAGTCCCAGAGTCACAGAATATTCTGAGTTGAAAGAGACCCACAAGGATCAGGGAGTCCAACTCTGCAGTGAATGGCATGTATGGAGATCTGAGCCCACAACCTCAGTGTTGTGAGCACCACACTCAAGCAACTGAGTTGATCTCAGGTGCTGAATCACCAGGTCTCACATCTTTCATACCCAAGAAGGTCCTTTGGTTCTCTCCAGTCATGTTTTCCTTGCAGGGACCTGCAGGTCAACAGCTGATGAAGCTCAGCAGTGAAATGGAAAGGGAGGAAGCTTTCCTGAGCTTTTGTGCCAATCCCTAACCTCAGTCTGATCCCAAGTTTGCTCTGCTGCTCCTGGCCAGGTGGCTGCTGCACTCGGTCCCTGGATTGTGTCTCCTCCTTCCCTTTGCTTTAATTTGAGTAACTTCACTGGCACCACTCACTAGGGCTGTTCCCTCTGGTCTGAATTGAGGGCTGACTCAAAGAGGAACCATCGTGGCTTGTTTGTGCCACTGGGGAAAAAAGGCTTGAAACTGTTGTCAAAGCACAGGTAGCACAAAGTAAGGACCCAGCAAGGGTGAAACAGCCATGCGTGTGGTGAGATTTCCTGCAGCCAGCAGGGACACCATACTGGGCTTTGGCCAGTGGTTATCGTTTCATCCCTGTTACTGATGCTGATTCATCATCATTTGGCTTCTAAAAAAACCGAGATTTGCTGATTGGTCTTTCTTGTCCAGTTCTGAAACCACATCTCCAAAGAATATTTTGGGTCAGAACATCTCTGTTACCAGTAATACGGAGGTAAATCACTGATGCCTCTGCTTTCTGTGGGAGAAGCTGGGTTTATTTTATTTACTATTAATCAAGCTATTGTCAGAATTTTTATATTACAAAAAAAAAGCTGGGGGATTAAAATGTATTATTGCATGTTCTTTATTCAGTCAAGAAGGCAAGGAGCTATTAAAGAAGATTTTTCTAAAACCTTTTTGGAATTCACAGACAGTAACCCAAACCAGAGCAGTGAACAGACATGGCAATTAGGTGTTAGAATGATTTCTATTCCTCATTCTTGTAGATGTTGCAATTCTTATTTTATTAGCTGCTCTCTATTGCTTTATATTTTTATTTATTATTCACTATTTATCCCATTTATTTCACTTTTGGAAAGCATTTTTACTGAACAGAAAATCTGCTTCTGAAACCTTCTACTTTTCCCACTGTAACCATTCAGCAAGAGTAATTAAAGCCAACAACTTTCATTTCTTCAAACAACCTGAAAGAACCCCCTAGGTGAGACAGCAGTGACACACGAGGAGTCTGGTTTAAGTACCTCAGATATGAGCCTCTGATCCTTCTTTAATATTAGTCACATCTTAAAATGAAAGAGGAAATTGAAACAGGTTTTGTTTCCATAATTGTTTTTTAAAGCTAGCATATTAAATCTTGGTGAATTATTTAGTAGGAAAGATGACTCTGCACCTTTGATTTGTAAGCTGAATTTTTATTCTTAGCTGCTTTTCCTGGCAGGATTAAATGTCAGCTTCCCAGCTCTCTATGGAATTAGTAAAACCCTGTGATAGATTCTATAGGAAATTAAAACACAGTGGAGAGAAGACAATTGTTGGAAATGTTACAGGTTTGTTTTCACAGGATTCCTCTGTAGATGTTTCCATTATGCAATTTTCCAATTTTTAGAAAAATTTTCTCTTTCTTCACTGGTCTCAGAAAAACTTTGATCCATGTAAAACGCTTAGGCTGGTTAGTGAAATTATCCTGATTTATATCTGCTGCAACTGTGCTGTAGGATTTGCTGTGCAGAGGCTGCTAAGGCAGGTTGCTGGCAAAAGGAAAATGCCGTTTTCTGGTAAAGGATTTGCCACTTTTGTGGGTGAATGAATTCAGTGGAAGATCCTAATGCTTAGGATGGACAGAACAGGAAGGTGCCTCTGTTCAATCTGGAAGGGTGAATTAGGTAGGAGTTTAGGAGCCACCATGGAGGAAATGAAGCCTCTAAAAGGGATATAGCCAGGAGAGGTCTTTTCCAGCCTTTATGTTTCTATGACTTAGTTTAGGTATCAAAAATAAAATTACATGAAAAAAACCTTTATCATGTCTCCCTCCACTGGCTCTAGATGACTTGCAGATACATAAACTTACAGATATGGCTGAAATGGGGTTGAAGAATACTGTCCTTTGTGTTTTCCTCAAGAAAAACAAAAGAAATGAGGCAGTGAATAACCTTTCCCTTCCTATATGGTTCGCACATTTTTCTTATGTATCAAAATTTCTGATTTCCAGGGCATTTGTACATAGCTGATCCCATCTTTATGCCTTGAGTTTCACTTTTCAGTCTGTGGTCTGAGAGCAAGAAACATCATGTCAGACAATTAAAAAAAAGAAAAGAAAAAAAAAAAAAGTGATCTTTCTTCTCTCCTCCTTCCCCTTCTTCACATGTTGATCCTGAATGCGTTCTCATCATGCAGTAGTTTTATTAAGGAACCAGGGACTAAGAATAAGTTTGGAAAGGTAAAAAAAATGGATATATCATACCTAAAAAGCACAAATGCTCAAGGGAGGAAAACAGTTTGCCCATTTGCCCAGCACTTCGAGGATGAGGGGGAATTAGAACAAAATTAATGGGTTAGCCCCAGTTAGTTAAACTTGAATTTATGTGGGCATTTTCTGCCCTCAGAGAGAGCAAAGAGCGGTAAGGGAAATAATTATGATATTTTTCTCCTTACTGCAACTAGGCATGAGTTAATGCAGACTTCTAAACTGACTTACTAATAACATGCATTCCAGAGAGTCTGTGCATGTTTCCAATTTAAAGCTGTAAATTAGATTTTATCCTCAACTTGGCATCCATGAAAGACATTCATGGAATACACCTGCATAAAGGTCCTTATTCATCTCTCTCATCCCTACTTAGGGTTGCTTTTAGGCACTATAGTAGAGTGCAGAACCAGGCTTTACCTGTGAAATCCAGTGCCTTGAAGAGAGAAGAGAATAATAATACTTTTTATTTATGACTCTCTTCCACCTTCACAGTCCTTTGCTGGTTTAACTGGAATTCAAGCATATCACTAGAAATGAAGATGCTTTCGTTATTTAATGTATCTGATAGGAGTGTCTGTGTTTAACATTTTTAGTTCTTGAAAGGTGACATAAGATGGTTTTGATACAGGGGATTGGATCCTCCCTTCTTGAGGTGGAAGAATATATTATTTATACCACTCTTATACTCTCATACCACTCTCATACCTTATACCACTATGCTATCAGAATGCTTTAAAACATGTTTCTCTGTAGCTTCTCTACCATGTCTGTTTTCCCCAAAGTTGTTGTTACGAAAATTCTTCCAACCTTGGCCTTTGATAAGAGTAACACATCTTGCTCTACCTGCTGGAAGAAAACACATTCAGATGTCAGTGAGCAGCATCACGCTCTGTTCTCGCTGGCAGAGGAGCATCGCTGTCACACAGGTTCTGAGCACAGTGGCCCCTATGTGGCCACAGTGATCTGACTGAAATCATTCTTCTAGGCAAGCTTGGAGTGTCTCCCTCTTCAAAGTAGTTATCCCAGTCCGTCGGTGGGGTTGTTATCATGCTGTGCCTGATTCTGGTGTAGCTGTCTGCTCCTGGACGCAGTTGCAGGCTCACTGCATCCCCGGGGCAGCACGGCATCATCAGCTCATTACTCTGAGCTGTGCCCATCAGATACAATCCATCTTCAGAGGAACGTTTTTTGGCTCAGGGGGTGAATTTTCTGAGATCTGTGTGTGGGTTTCAGCCACATGGCTCCTATTGACTTTAATGGGAGTCACGCTGCTAGAAGCCCATGCACTCCCCTTGGGGTTATGCTCTCCCCTGATGTGTGTGGACTGCTCCACGCATTAGCTCTAAGGGGAAGAGTACACCTTTGCCCTGCCTTGTCAGGAAGAAACCAGCCCCCTCTCCACCCTTACCCCCACTCCTTTGGCCTTGTGTATTTATGGATGAGTAACAATGGAGACTCATTTCTATGGTAAGTTAGCAAGATTTATTCTATAAATATTACATTATAAGGTTCCGACATGGTGCTATTTTCGAACACGTCCGCACTTTGCTGCAGATCAGTGTGTCACTGAAGTATTTCCTTTGAAGAATACAGTTTTGAAACACATCATAAAAATTCTAGCATTGAAATGTCTCCATTTGCACCATCACTGTGCGTGTCAAAATTACTGTATTAGAATTCAATATTAGACAGTTATAAATGTGACTATTTTTTCCTTTTTTTGGAGGTGGGGGGAGGATTCTATAAGGGATTCAGAAAACAGGCAGCATAGCTTTAATTGAAGGAGACAATGTTGTCAGTATATGTGTTTCTACAGTTATAAAGCCCAGCAGTATAGTATTCATCAAGTCTGATTCCACCTGACACTTGACTGAAAGCATTTTGCACTAATTTGCTTTGTGCTTGTCTAGTAAATCTAAAAAGAATGAGTGAAGGGGTGATAGGTGGCCATTAAACAGAATAAACAGCCTCTGGCAAGTGAATGAGTTTTACAGACTTGTTGCTTTTGGGAGGGGGAGGGTGGAAGGGGAGAAGATTATAGG
The DNA here is from genome assembly GCA_013399695.1 of Formicarius rufipectus. NCBI lineage: Eukaryota > Metazoa > Chordata > Aves > Passeriformes > Formicariidae > Formicarius > Formicarius rufipectus. The sequence goes on along the minus strand of VXAU01005286.1, from coordinate 1,111,319 downwards.
TCTTTGAATCAGCATGTGGCTGCCTCTATCACTCTGTAATCACAACTGTTTTCTTTGGCCCGGAGACCCATGTGCACCTCCAGAGAGGCTACTACGGTGAAGGAGGAAGCTCTGCCCCCGAACCTCTGCAAGAGAGCCCTCCAGACATATGATTCATATTCCAAGTGTGATAGAGGCCTAAATGGCAATTATTTTATCATATAAACACCAGTAAGATAGATTTCAGTCTGGAGCTGATTGCTTTCCTCAGATAATCCTTTTCAAATTTTCCCCTACATAAAATGTAACAGCTTTAGGGTGTTTTCAGGTCCCCACTTATGGTTCAACTTATGGTAAAAACCTTGGGCTTGTTGTCATCTTTGTCTGACTTTGCTGATAGCAGGCAGGAAATAGCTGTGTAAAGGCAGGAGGGGGTAAATAGCTGACTCTGTGGTCTGTAATTGGTTCATAGTTTTGGCCTGTGAAGAATAGAAAAGAAGGCAGAGGAGGGCTGGAAGAAAGCCTAACAAGGAACACATGGGCATCTGAAAACTAAACACAGCTGGACCAAGAAGTACATTTGACCGCCCGTTCCCTGCTCTCAGACTTCTTAGCATTGTTGTTGTTACTGGTGAAGAATATATAGCACCGGATTTCGAGGGGGTGGATGGGAACTTTGCTGTGATAAAAGGTAAAATATCATGACTAACAAGAAATCAAAACAAAAACTTCCTTTCTCCATGTACTTATTTATTTAGTTGCTTGCTTGCTGGGGTTCTCTTATCTTGGCAACCTCGTTGCTGCAGCTTAACTGGAGGACAGTGTCAGCCACAGAATGTCAGGGTTTCACTCCCTGGAAAAGGATGTTAAACTTCAGGGGGGTTCTTTTTGCTTCCCCTTTTCCTTGTGGTCCTCTCCCTTCTTGCCTTCAAAACACAAGTGTGATTAGAAACTCCTGGACTGAGAGAAGATGTAATGAGCCTGAAAAAGAGGAGAGTTTGATGAAATCTCGACCTGTTGATATGTCAAAGAGAGGAAGTTTTAATCCTTCCCCTCCAGCTTCTCTTCAGAAGGTTGGAAAAGTGATCACACCAACCCCAGGTCATGCACCAAAGCCAGGCAGAGGCTCTCTGCAGGATTTCGACCAGTTCTGTGTCTGGGATAAGTCAGCTTTGTTTTGGCTGCTTCTAGGACAGGGGAACAACTTTTCCTCTCAGTATCCCTGAATTAAGGCCTCTCATTACTTGAACCTCATTAAAATAATCTCTCATCTGTACTCGTGCCATGAGGAAATGGCTGATCCCTCCCCATTCCGCTCCCCTGCTATCTGCACAAATCTATTTTTCTTTTCTAAATTAAAAAATATCTTGCTGCTGCTACAGCTGGATGTTTACATTCTTTAAAGAAAAAAAAAAAGAAAAGAGAAAGAATCAGCCCTGAACCCCCTGACTGCAGAACTGCCATTAGCCTTGATTGTGTCCAGCAATGCACAGTCCACTTCAAGAAAAGGCAACATCCTCTATTTTTTAAGCCAAATGTTGTGCACCGCAGCAAGAACAAACAAGAGTGACTTTCATCCTTCAAACACTGAAGCAGCTTTGCAAAGCCTGACATAAAAGGGCCTCCCTTGCTCTCTTGTCCATGTAGGCCTGGAAATGGAGCTGAAATGGCTAACAACATTGGTAATAATAGGGGCCTGCCTGGCATCAAGAGGTGAGCCGAAAGACTTCAAAAGCTGGCTCGAGCATGGCTGCAGGAGCATATGCTCTGGGATTCAGGCTCCAACTTTTATTCTCTCCCTTTGAAGAGCTTACAATTGGGTGGAGGGTGGAAACCAAGCATTTTTGACATGAACTCTGCCATGGAAAATTATGAGAAAGACAGAGATGAAAAGGAATGTGTCCTGATTGTGCTGGCTATTTTTTTTTAATTTTATTTTATTTTTAAAAGTCTGCAAAACAAGGGGCTAGCAGTACTATAATCATTGATCCTGAAAAGGTTCTTCAGAGATTAGTGCTATCAGTGCAATGTGAACCTCAAGGCTGAGAGACAGAGTGGAGGAGAGAGACCCTTTTGCACTAAAATAACACAAGCTTTTAAAGGAATACTGTATTACTCTGCTGGGGGGGCGCAGGGGGAAAAAGAAGAACATAATAGAAAGAAAAAAAAAAGAAAAACACAACACCTGTGCTTGAAAACAAACAAAACAAAAAAATAAAAGGCAAGCTTGGCTTACCTCCAAATTTCACAATCACCTGAGGGTCCCAATTGTTTGAGTGTAGATCCCTCAGCGCACACAGACTCCTGTTTGTTTTGTAAGCTCAGATCAATCTTCAGGACTGGTGTTGGTTTTACTGCCTATAAACACAGAATAATTTTACTAAACCTGGAGAAGCTACTCAGGATTTATTTTAGTATGGGCAGCAACATGGATAGCTGTGTGATTTCTAAATATTTGAGCTAAGTAATCTTATTGTTTCATCCTTTTTATTTTTGGCACCGCTTCATTAGTATCAAATATGCAACAGGCAGGTGGGCAGCCCTGCTAAAGGTCACCTGTCATTTCCTATTGCACCACTCTTTTCTGTTGTGTCAACTCTGGTAATCTTTAATCACTGGGGCAATAGATAAGGAAAGGAGGTAAACAAGCTCGAAGTTAGAAGGAAAATGGGAGGACAAGCAGAGGGCAAGGTGAGCACTCTCAGAAACTGACCAAGGAGAACAGACTTGGAGTGAGACTTGGGAAAGTAAGGAATAAAGAGCAGGCAGGAATGGGCGAAGGATGGGTTGGAAGGGGGATCCAATGGATGGGAACAGCTACCTGTGCCTGGTGGTTTTCCTCTGAGTGTGGAGCAGGAGCAGAGGGTTGTCCCTGCCATCACTGCTGCAGCTGTCAGAAGAGATCTGCTCACCAAGGGTCCCATTTGCTGCCCTACAGAAAGGGTTCAGCCTCCCATTGCTGACCCTTACTTCCAAACTCAGGTGGCAATACATCTGCAGGAATGGTTGGCAATGGGGAAGGTGTCCTTCACCAATATATAGATGGAGAATCATGATATGGGTAGAGGAGCACTGAAGAGCACTGCCTAGAGGCCACTGAAATGAATGGAAAGAGTTCGTTGGATATTCAAGCCCTTGAAAGCTGAACGAACAATTCCCACCCCCTAAGCCACCCCCAAATGTTGTCACTCTAAGGCTGTATCAATTTGACATTTTAAGATGGATATTCTGTATTCAGTGGCTCTCACTCCGTACTTTTGGCACTTTCTAGTGGTCCTGAGTGCTCCTTCTGAGAACAACTTGTTTTCCTTCTCTCATTTGTAACCATACCATAAGGGAACTGTGTATACACAGTACACTTACCTATTTTTCTCTGAGTAGGGAGTTGTGGAGTGCCTGCTGTACATGATTGCCTGTCAGGCACCAATTAGCAATCCATTCAGAATCCCTGAAGCTGTGATCCACAGCCAGGAGAGAGTTTGAGAACACTTGTTTTGAATTATCCTACACAAATCTCATGCCATAGATCTACAGCAAAATGAGATCATATCCCCCTGTCTTTTAAATATCAAGACATCCAGGTATGTCTGGTTTTGAACAAACAGAAACAAACCTAAAGCGAAGCTTTCTGTGTAAAGCAGTTTCTTTGACAGTATGTCTTATGAATTAATATATCTCCATCTGAAATATGATTTACTTTTATGTCTCAAACTACAATGACATGAGCATTTCAGTTGTTAAAATATAGAAGTTAAACTGTTGGTTGCTGAGTTCTTAAATGAATTACGGATGTGATTCTTTCAGTTGCTTTTTCTTCCAAGCTCTTTTCTCAAAAGCAGAGAGAAGCCACTTAGCATTTCTAAAGCCCAACTTGTCAGTCTATTGCTGTTGCTGAAGTTTATATGTTAAATCTTTGAATCAATACTGATGATTCTTAACTAACTAGTTCTCTGACTTTGGAGAGAGAGCAGAAGAAGAAAAAGTCCCTGAGCTACAGGGACTACAGGCAGAAAGTCAGGCTATAGGCGACTGCTAATGTCCTCTGAAAGCCGAGTGCTTAAAACAGTCAAAGATAGGGAAAGTCTAAAATAATAGCTTCAGTAACCATCTGTTAATTTGCAAGGACAAGGAAAAGAGCAACCTTTGGCTGTATTGCTAAGTTTAAGAAATCTGAAAAGCACCAAAGCAAGAGGGAATCCAGCAGCAATTCCCAGGGCTCCCAGCTCACTCACTAGCTGACTTGATGAGCCTCTTTGATCTGGTATTGACATCATATCAGATCCCCTGCACTGTTTTGCCCACTTGCCAAAGCCAGCTTCCCAGAAGCAAAAATGTGTGTTCCTTTCCTTGGGGTAATTTGAAACATTGACATGAAACAGACCTCTCACTCTTCCTCTGCTGTGGTCTGCCTTTCGACTAGTTCCTTCACTAGTGTCTTCTTAAAAACACTTGGAGGTCAATGCCAGGTTGGAATTGCAGTGTTCTCATCTATTGTGAGTCATGCAATGATTAGGTATTAAGTGTATGAATACCAAGAAGAGAAAAGAGAGAATTTATAAGTTGGTTTGGGAGCCTGGGATTCCCAGGGTTTTTTTAGATGCCTTTAGACATCCAGGGTTTTTTTAGATGCCTTGTATAATGAACATAGACTTTGTTAATCATTTTTGGCTACTCACAGAGTAGCCATACAGAATACTACACAGAATACTCACTGTTGTTTCAGTGATACGTGAAAGTTTCATGGCAACAAAGAAATGGGAAGTTTCCAGTACAATGTAACACATGGAAAGAAGCCAACGAAAAAAACTTTTCTCTCCACACAGGAATTTTTACATTGGAAATAAAAGTGTAATGTAAGTTAATGGCTAACTCAAGTACCATGTCTACACAAGCAGCATGGGAAATAAGTTGCTCTGTCCCCCACCAGGCAGTCCAGATCTTCTTGTTAAAGAGCATTCCATGGCCTCTTATGTTCCCTTTACTATAATGTTGACCCTATTTTGACTTGATTTAGCAGTATTAGGTATACTTAGACCCCAATTTCCCCCCCTACGTTTCTCGTTGCCATAGCTCTTTCATGGGAATACTGAGCAAAAAACTCACATGAATTATTACTGTCCAAAACTGAGCTACTTCATGTAACTGCACAAAGAGATATCTATTTTGGGTAGGAAGTGTGGCAAATATGGGTACTTCAGGAATTTGGGGACAGTGGTTGAATTTCTTTTACTATCCTGTCTTTCTGTTGAACATCAGTTGGCCAAGACTTTTCTCTTTAGTTGGTGTATGTTTTTCTCTCATTTACTCAGCACTGCTAGGGAGGAAATGTGGAAAAATACTATGCCAGTGCTTTAAAAAGTTACAATGGCAAAACTGCCCTTGACCAAATGGCTAGTCATTAATCTTAAATATGAGTGGATTGAGTATCAGGAGGAAAAAATTCTTTGTTGGGGGTCAGGAGTAGAGGCATTCAGGTTGTTTGTGAAATATTAAAAGCTAGAGTTCACTGAGCATCTGTCTTGTGCATTTTAATTGTATCTCCATGAACCTGAACTGCAGGGCCCTCAGCAAGCCCTACTCAGTTGTGCTGGATCACAAAGTTCAGGGCTGGGTTGTAAGTCGTTTTTATTTAGCACCTACTGACAGCAAGTACTGTAGGTGAAGAAACATTAAGTACCACTTAAATCTGTTCTAGTACGTCTTGTTAGAAATATACTGGAGTGATAGTCTGGCTCTGAATTCACTGAGATTCATTCTGAAGTCCCCTTGGCCTTTTCTAACACACACCTGACTAAGCCATTGGAGAATCCTCAGCTCCTATCCTGCACTAAGCAATGACTGCTCAAATCCAGAATCAACACATCAAAAAGTCCATGCTAACAATTATTGGTTCAGAAAACCTTGGCGTTCTTGGCTGTGTCAAGGCAGAAACCAGGGGAGACATTGGTTTGGGATGAGAAAAAGGGGTCTACAAAGGGCTGCTGAAGTTGCATGCATCTGTTTACTGAGAGCACATCTCAACTAAATCAAAGTGATAAAAGTGATGGGGTTGGGATGTGTGGATGAGACCCTCCATCAGGACTCGCTCGTTTTTCAAAGGTAACATGAGTTTTATCTTTGGCTCCCCTGGGAATTTTGTCCAAACGTTAGGAAACAAAATCAAATACTATAGGTGGGTTTCTCTTGGGTGAGCCTGTCCCTAGAGAGAAAGCAATCGCTTTGATCTGAGCACTTGCCCAAGCCCACTGAAGTCCATTTCAGCTCACAGAGAGAGGCTTGGTGCCCTGTTAATGCAGAGAAATGCAGCACAAGTATTTGTTATTGCAGTGAGTATCAAAGGAGGAAGGTCGGCTTTGCCACTTACTATAAAGTGTTTCCATGCAAATGGAAATGAATGCTACAGGAGTCTGTGCCCTCTGAATACCCAGGGGACCGAGGTGCTGAAGGGTTGCTTTCATTATGCCATTAACAGGACGAGTTACTTTCTTTTTTCCTCCATCCCTCTTCAGAAGCACAGGGGCTCGAGGCTTGCTCTTTGGGTCTGCCAGGCAAAGCTGTGTGTTCCCTGCCAGCCAGGGTAGTAAATCCCACTGTTGTTCCCAGATGCCGTCCCTGGGCCCATCAGAAATCCATCCCTTGTCGTCATTCCAGCTGCACTTTCTCCACGGGGAGACGGCAGTCACCCATTTGGCAAGGAGGGCCAAGCTGTAATGTCTAGCCAGAAACATCTACCATAAACCATCGCTTCCTGTTATGACACTCATGTGTCTAAACTTATGGATTTATTTAGGTCAAACTGTCTAACCTGCTCTGCTAAGAGTGGACTCAGCAGGTACTAAGTCATGCAACAATAGGAAGCAGCACCAAAATACAACTTGCAGTATTGGAGCTTGGAATGAGTTTCAGTTTAGTTTTATTCTTTGAAAACTATCCCATACGTTATCCAGAAATATCTTTCCCATGTCCATTTTTCCTTCCATTTTAAAAATTATTATTAGTATTCTTATCATCTAGCCATAGCTTTTTCAGTTTGTGCAATTCCCTGATTAGCAGAATAGAAATTTTAGAAATTGCATATCTAGAACTTGAGTCACCAAGGATAAAAGAGAGAGTATTCTGGTTTGATTTATACATCTGTCTTGATTAGGGAGTTCTCTCTTTGTCTGGAAGCAATATGATCTGGTTGTTAGAAGAGGGGAGACAGACCTTGGGGACACTTGAGTCCTTTCTGGCTCTGTCACTCAGTCTGATTCTTTACAACTGAATCTACCCTTTGGGTTTATTAGTGTGTATAAGAACACCTAACCAGCATACCCATGTGCTGTGAAACTTAATTTTTATTTTTGAAGATCTTTCAATTTATCACACTGGAGAGCTTGTATAAAGCATGTAAATACTGATTTTTAAAGGTGCAAGGTAGTTTTCCCTCCTGTGAATATTAATTCAGGTTGATCACATTTTGAGTATACTCTCACAATATTTTCTTCTAGAAAACATGGAATTTAGAAGTCCATTGTGAGTTACATCTTTACACCTGTAAATAATAATAATATCTTGTATATGTGAGCACATATGCGTGTGGCCATATATGTTTGTATATATTTATATACGTGTGTTTATACACACACAAGCAAGAGAAGAGATAGTCTTTCCAAATAGTCTGGAAAATCTGTGGGACTCCACAGCTGGCAGTGCATTTCTTTTATTTAAAGAAAACATACGCAAAAAGCTTGTGGTGCAGTCAAAAACTTCCCAGCTCTAATTAATTAATATGAAGTGTAAACAGATCATGAAATATTTTTTAGTGCTTAATACATAGAAATGCCCTGTGTTGATGCTAATGAAAAAGTAATGCCTGGAATATTTCACATTGCAGGGCCTGGGGACACAAAGCCACAGAAAAGCAATTCATACCCAACTGCTTTACAAGTGCAAAAATTCTGTTAGCCTAAAGCTACAGAGCTACGTAATTGTACAAGGGGGGGAGGGCAGAAAACCCCCAGCCCTCCTCTGTCCTGTGTGTGCAGCACAGTCATTTATTTCAAGCTCTGATAATGGGTCGTTTTCTCAAAAAATGATGATGCTGCTATTTCAGTAGAAAGGATTTTTAATCTGCCATATTCTCAGTGTAATCTAGTCAGCTCCTTGTTACCTCACTGAGTAGTCTGTCATTCCAGCTGATTCCTGAGATCTGATCATTTCAAGGGAAGTTAAGGAAATGTCTGAAGACCGTGAAAACCCAGCCCTCTCCCCTGGAGAATAGTCTCTTAATTGTAATAACCCATTTTAATCATTGTGATTGTTTAAAATATTATGAACAGAGGGAAATAAGGAAGATAATTGTGCTTCAGCAGTCTCAATCTTTTGTTATCACCTAAGCTTATTGGAGGTTTAGCAGTATATAGTCCCAATACTTCCTTCACATACCAAGTGGCCTTAATTATGTGGGCAGCTAGAATTCCTCTTGAGAGAGAGGATTGGATAGCAAAACAGCAGGTAAGAAATGCCTCTTCCTTACTTCTTTGTTTCTTCCCAGTCCCCTGTAGCTAAGGCTGCATATGTAGCTGTCTCTGTCTTTGTGACACTTTAAATGTGAAACAAGTAATTTAGTTGAAAATTTTCTGTTATTTTTTTTACATGCTTCATATGCTGGGTTAAAATCCATTAGCATATAACAAAAATCGGAGCAGATGTAGTGCAACAGATTCCTTAAGGGAGTCCATATTTTTACATATTTTGTAATAAGGAAACTGTCACTCCCAGATGGTATCTAGCTAATACTGGTGGTTTGCTTGCTGATAACATACTAAAAAATAAAATTAATTGTATTCTATTTGATGACAATGAAGCCATTATCATATATAATTCACTCTTAAAGGAAACATCCAAATGATGGTCTCTTGCAATAACTAAGCTTTCCCAGCCCCTGTGCCTGTCTCTTCTCTTCAGCTTCAAAAATTCTTTCAAAATTTGTGGCAGCAGAAACCTCCAGCTGCAAAGTGTGACAGCCGTTCATTAGCAAAGCTGGAAACCAGTGTTAATTTGTGCCGGGTATCTGGGCCAGCAGTACCTCAATACACTTTCCATAAACTTCATCTTTTACCAGTGGCTCTCAAACTACTCTGGTTTTGATGTCACTGTTATATATTGCAGCAAATGGAAACAATTAACCTTTTCATCCATGCCACTGAATGGTACCTATTGGGTGGGTTTGAGCAGTGCAGGAAGTATCCAGACTTGAGAGTTGGTGTGGAAATGATAATTATTTTCCAGGGTTTTACACAAACATACAACACTGATCTGTGGAATGTGTTCAACACAAAGTTAAAATGCTCAAAATAGTTAAAAAAAAATCTGAAAAAAATTTTTTTTGTAATTAAAACTTAACTCCTTTTTTTGAGGGGGTGAAAATTTCAAGACCTGTTACAGAGTGGTCAGTTATAACCTGATAAAGAGGGAAATTGTTGAGTTCACAGGAATTAGGGGGGTTGATGAGGTTTATTGACACGAGACACCAGAACAAGCAGCTCATAACTTTTCTCATGTCCTTCTGGCTTATCACAAAAATGTGGACTTTTCATGAAACCTATGAAGAAACTGTCCTTGAAGCTGAGGAATTCAGTAAAGAGCAATAAAGGAAGAGAGATTTTTCCTTCTCAAAGTTGACCTCGGGCAGGAAGTGTTGACTTTCCTGACTCTTCCTTGGGAGCACAGCACTGGGTCCTCAGGCCACAGACAATATGTAGGTTTTGGTACCAGTCTACAAATGGGAAAACTGGAACAGAGGAGTGAAGTCACTTTTACCAAGGCACAACATTCCTTAGTGTTAACACACTGATGGAAGTCACATGTCCGAATTCCCAGTTCACTGGCCTGTCCTTGGATTCTGCCTTAGCATAGGGATAGGGTGAAGAAAGGGAGAGATTTCTGCCAGTGGTGTTGGCTACAAAAACAGAAAACTATATAGCTGTGCAAAAGAGAGAGTTTGGCAGGGCTGAAATTTAAATAACTATTTGAGGAAACATCTGGTTCGATAATAATGTTTTCCTCATCTCCAGATGACTGTAGGGTGACACTGTGGCACGTGCTGTCTGAAGGGTCTAAAATGTGTCTGGCTATGTTCGTTCTAACTTTTTGTTTAGTTTCCTTTCTAGTAGAAGCACAAAGTGACACAGAGGGGAGCATATGTCCCCTTTGGAGAGTTGGTAGAGAAGGACAGTGTTGTAGCTATCTCTGTCCCTCAGGAAGTGATTTTATATGCTCTGAGGCTATTGCCTCAACTTGGGAACTCAGAGCCAACACAGACCCCCATAAAACCACCTGCAGCTATTGACAGACATTCCAGAGGAAACAGGTCTCTTAATATATATGCAATTTTGAGTAAAATATTTTAGTTTAAAAAAAATCACAAGTCAATGCTTGGAAAGTACTATGTAAATCTTAACCACCTGTAGTCTTCCATCCTCAGAAGAGTCTTAGTAATCAGCAAACATTATTTTACTTCATTTTGTATTATTTTATTTTGCTTTCTTTTTTTTCTCTTTTTGAAATGAAACAGCCTTGTGAATATAACAAGAAACTAGAAAAGCTTCAGTCCCTGAGTATTGTCTAATGTTTTTCCCTTTAGTTTCACTTCAAAAAGAGAAGACCTTTCTTCTCTGGTCTTCCTCTGCCTCATATCTCACCAACCCTGTTCTGGTAAGGCTGCAGCCTGAAATGGCAGAATCTCATGAAATAGCTGTTCCTATCACATTTCAGTTATCTGGTGACTAAAATGCTTTAGAGGCTCTCCACAGTTATCAGGAACTTGGGGATTTGGGTAACAGATTTTCTCAAACAGAATTTACCCAGCTCCAAATGCTCTTAACTCACTTTGTAATCATTGTCTTCCCTGCTATCAGGCATTACCTCTCTGCCCTTTTCCTAATGCATTAAGTACTAGACAACTGTAATATTTTACTTAACATGATTTGCATTCAAACTTCAAACATCCATTGAATAATAGAATACTTAAATCTTTGAACTTTACTTCTGTATGTTAGCTGACATTATAAAATGCACCTACAGAAGTCACGTGCTGGAAAAACCATCCTTACTTCTGTTCGTGGACCTTAACAAGAAAACACCTTTGTGTTTTCTTCTCTGTGTTTTAATGCCTGAGCAGAAGATGTATTTTATTCTTGATTTGGTAGGAAATGTGTCTGGTGGGAAAGAATTTGGACACCATTAAAGCCACCTGAAATTCCACCATGGACACTGGGAGGGAGCTCTTTCTTCTTAGCCACATAAAGCATCTGCTTAAATTCTCAAGTGTGGAACATGCAGACTTGTTAGGCAAGATTTTAACAGACTGTTTGGCACTGAGTGCAGTTTTCCCAAAGACCTGGCAGTGGAAATAGTTTAAATAATGGTTTGTCAAATACTTATCAAGAGAAATGCTAATTGATGTCTCATCTGAATCCAGCGCCACACAATACCGGAACGGGAATGGGCATTTCCTGTTTCTTTCCTACTCTAGGAAAGAGATGCTTCCCAAGAGGCTGCTAATTTCAGATTAGATTTATCCCACCAATAGGACTATTCTGTAATGTAGATTATTTCATGGCATGCTTTATTTATTGAGTATTGTATTGAGTGATGTGTGGCTTCACAAGCCTGTATTCTTAGTGCCAGCATTTTTAGATGCCCTTTTACCAAATGGCATTTTCAACCCCACATCAACATTTCTGTTATGGTGTCTTTCTTTTCTTTGTTCCTTGAGGTTTCTGGGTTCAGTTTAGCTCTTCAAGCCAATATGGGACATGAGGATAAAACACAGCTGTGACTGTGGGACTAGAGTGCCAGCTGGCCACAGTGCTACAGCAGCACCGCAGGGCCGGAGGGTGAAGCCAATCTGAACTTTTGCAGTAAATATTAAAGAGACCAAGACTTTGAATGGATTTGGAGTCTGAAACCAGAAGCCAAATCTAAATGTCAGAGCAGGTCCCTATCTGCAGACTAAACTGAACTCAATGTTCAGACCCCAGCTTTGGCAAAGGAATCAAACCCATAAATCCAAATCTGCTTTTTGTATTTCAGACCCTCTTGTGACACTAATAATACTTTGCCCTTTTACAATCTCCAATATTTTAGAAACTTTGAAATGATTTATCAAATGAGTCAGACTTCCCAGTCAGGCTCACATGAACCAGTTTGCTGGAAATACCACCCGAAAGCAAGGGCAGAACGGGGTTGTGGCTGAATTTTTGCTCTCTTTGTGGATACCAAGACTGTATCTCTGTAACTCTTCCCTGTGTCAGAAGTCTCAGGCCCATGTGTCTTGGATTCCTATAATTCCAAGATGCAGGTGTGTTACATGTCTTCACATTGACTTATTCCTCTGTTTCTGCCAAAAGGCTTTGATAGACAGGGCAAAGTGTTGGATCCTCTTAGTGCAACAAAGTCAAGCTTTGCTTTGTCATTGAGTGGCTAACCCAATATTAGGACTATTAAAAGATCCACCTGAGGCTCTGAAGGGAGTGAGTGGCAGAGCTGAGACTAAAACATAGAACTGCTGAATTCATGTGTTCCTCTGAGCCTTTATGTTCAGAGAGTAAAGGATTATTTGGCATCAAAGGTACCAGTAGCAGATACAGGGCATCTTCATCATGAATAATGCTGTTAGTGAGAAATAATAGTTTTTCTTAGTATTGATGATAATATATTGAGTGTTAGCAAAGCCTTCTGCTAAGAGAGTTATCTAGTGGAGTGAATTAGGGAATTTTACTACCTGAGTACAAGGACTGATATAAATGATCATCTCTGTGGCAATGAATTGGTTTAAAAAGGCTTCATAAGAAATTGCCTAATGCTCATAAATTAACATTAAATATGAGATGGGTTATCTAATCACATGCTTTCAGGCAAATTCCTTTTTAATAGGTATGTACACTGCTGCTGGAAATACAGAAGATGTATCAGAGGAGATATTTCATGCCATAAATGATTGCATTTGATAACTGTATTATTTTCATTGTTTTTGTCAGTTACAGAATTTGTGTCTTTACATCAAAATTTCCACACATAATCTGTATTCAAATAACATTTAGAGACAATTTGAACCCTATCTATGCCTGTGATTTCAGACTAAGGTTGGCATTTCATTGATCCTTTGATATGAAACACTGAATTGTGGGTTCATTTGTTTCAAGTAAAAGTGGGGTTGAGTCACTGAGCTGCTGCACATCTTCTGCAGACTCCTGAGGCTCAGCAGCATCCCAGTGTTCATCCATTGCAACCCTTGCTATATTTGGTAAGCCCTGATTGCCACCCCCAAAAACATTGGTGGGAAGACTTGGTGAATACACCAAAAGCTGTTCTGAACTATCCTTGTGCTGGGGCAGGTTAGTCTAGTAGATTTAATGAAAGAAGAATAGAAGGACCAAAACAAGCTTTTTTGTCTCCTGGGTTAGCTGGGTAAGGAAACGTTGGTGCACCAGGTTAAATAGGACTTTTTTCTTGTAGCACATACCACTGCCTTCTGGACAGTACCACGATGAAAAACACCAGCTCAGTTCAGTGTTTTGAACTCCAGACAGGGACATTCATTGTTCTTTGTGGTGCTTGAGATTCACACAATTCCCTTCTCAACCTGACAGAGAAGATCTGCAGTAGAAAACTGCTTCCACCTGTTGGAGTGACTTGAATTTTAAGCTGGGTTAACTATGGAGCCCCATTTGGAAATAGTTTTTAAAATGCTTGAATCCTCCAGGGGGCGGTTGTATTATACACCTGGTAGTTGCTGAACATTTCAGGACTTAAACTTTATCTCTAAGTCAATCATTTGGGGATCAAGCTAGAGGACTGGATAACAGTTTTACTAATCAAAACAATTTTCTGAATATTGTTGAATTCCAAGGAGTTTTCCCTGCCATCTGAAAGCACAGTGAGAGGACGCCAAAAACAGGATTATAAAACAACTCTTTAAATCATGTTGTACTTGGAGTTTGATTTCCTAGACTTTACAGTGAGCAATAATAAACTAATTATGATTAAACTGATAAGAAGGACTCTAAGAGTCAGCCAGGAAAGTCTTTCATAAATAAACAAGGAGGAATGCTTGGTCTCACAGTTGACATGGATCAGAAAAGCTTCTTTTTTTGCTATTTCAGAGTCAGCTTTAAAAAGAAAAAAAAAAAAAAAAAAGCCCAAACAAAAACAACTCCAAATCAGTGGAATAAAATATGTATTGTTAGTATGAAATAAGTCCCATTTTATCTTAAATCACACGACATCCTTTTGACCCCATGAAACTGGCTCTCAGTTCTGTTGAAGCAGCATTATTACTGTTTCTGTTAGATAGCAAAATTCAGATCTAAACTTAAGCCTTCCTAAGAGAAGGAATAGTTCAGGTCTGGGTTTCTGTCTTTGGCCTGTTTTGAAGAGTATTTGGGTTTCTCAGTTGTAACTGGGAGGAATTTATTCAGCTTAATACATGAACATTTCTTCCCAATAGGTTGGGTCAGCTGTGAGGTTTAATCAGTGTTCAGATTTCTGACATGCTGCTCAAGGGCATATCATCTGAGCAAATAAACAACCAAGGAAAGGCCTGTATACCACAGGATGATGTAGGATTGCAGGGGATCAGTTCCACTCAGGTGTTTATGGTGGTAGTGTCTTTTCATGGCAGATAAGAGATGACATTCCGTATTACACCCTGTACCGCACCAATATGGATAAAGCAAACAGTTATTGTTGTTTCCCCTTTGGAGCACTGTTGCCTAAAGGACTGAAACTGAGTGTGTGTGCTCCTCTTTGAAGCATTCTTCTCCTTCCCACTAACATTGCAAAGGTTTGGTGTCTCTTACAAAAGGAGCAGATTTTCAGTGGTTTCCTTCACTTTTAATACCAAACCTTTGTCTGGGTAGTCATAGTCCTGTAATAGTTCTTTTCCCTACAGTTATAGCTCCAAATTAAGCCCTTTGATTTCTAAGACAAGAACAGTAGTGGGGATCAGAATCTTCTTTTTCCCTTGCTGTCCTACCCATACTTGACATACTTTGGAGAAGAAGGGGCAGTCAGCCAAGGAATGAAACTTAGATGCAACCATATCAGCCTCAAAGATTTATTTATTTAATTAAGTCATCAGCAGGATGGAAAAATACTCTCAGTTGCCAGAGAGAACTGTTCCAAGCTCAGAGAGGGTCAAAGGGCATGCTTGCAAGTTATGTGTTACCAGGACTTGAACAAGAGGCTTCACAAAATATTTCCCTTTGGTCCAGTGTAAACTATTTCTGTTATGGGTGCATTGGCGAGCAAGGAGGAGAGAGAGGAGGGTTGGTGAAGGTATTGGTTTGCTCTCCCACTGGAATAATCCTGCCTTAGAATTCATTGGCAGCTGTTTTAATGTTGAGTGGCGTAACTGGACATACACAGCAAAACATTGGAGGATGAGTGAGTGAGACCACTTGAGACAGTGAGTGCAGCCTCCTGCTATAGGAGACAGCTACATGATCCATATAATGTCCTTCAGAAATAGCTCTGTTCTTTCTGTACATCTTGCCTCTATTGCCAAGGCAGTGATGAGTGACTGAGAATTAAAAACTCTGGCTATCTCATACAGCAGGAGAAATTTCTGCCACTGAGACACCAGTGCTCCAGAAAAGCTCCCAAATCCCTTTATCAGCAAAAATCCTAGAGGGCTTGGGTGGGAGCCTTCCAGTCATTGCAGCCAAAGACACAGCCCTGTACCAGCAGGTACCTCGGTGCCTTGGCTCTTCATCTGGTACAAATTGGCCTTGTTCTTTTGCTCTGGCTCTGCACTAAACATGACTGCTGGACAATGTTTGCTGTCATTTTAGACAGGACTGAACATTTTAAAGAAAGATTTGGGAAGTACAGGTAGTCTTAGACGGTATCTAGTAGATAGCTCATATTTGTTGCTCTTCCCCACTGGGAATGCTTCTGAACTTTAGAAACAAAAAATCCTCTGGCACGGTCAATTTAGTTAATCCAGGGTGTGTTTTAGTGAGGCCCCTCAACTTTCCAGTCAATTTGGTTGTTGATTTTTAAATAAGTCTTGCCAGCATCACTCTGAACTCTTTAATGCTCCTCTTATTGGCTTCATTTGTCTCTCTGAGGTCTGTGTTGTTGCAGTATTTTCCTGTTCCAGGGTTGCACCAATTTCTCATGCAAATTAACCTTGTTAATCATTGTTCAGGACAGATGTGCAGTCTTTTAGCTAAGTTCTCTTTGCTCAATGAAACACATCAAATGCACTCAAAACATACATGAGTTTTTCAATAATCAATTCAGACACATTTGCCCCACTAGCAATGACAAGGTGGTGCCTTGATTCTTCACTTTTCTTCATTTTGATTCCTCAAAATTTGCTTCCTCAAGATCTAAAGCTCCTGCAAGCTGTTCCTATGGGTTGCTCTTTGTGATGTTTGGAAGTCTCAGCAGCATCCACACTGAGGGCAGCAAGTATGGTTTTGCTTTTGGTTGATACCACATATAAATTTCAGTCAGATGTGGAATGTGAAAATCTCTCTGAAAAGATGCTTTTGGCTTCTTTCAGGATGCACAAATAGTTAATTGACACTTCCTGCAAATTATCAGTGATGTACATTGTTGTCTTGCTTGAAAACCAGACAAATTGGCTTCAAAATTTGCTGTTTTCACCCAGCCCCAGTTCTGGTGATTTTCCCAGACAATGACCTTTTTTTTTATTTCCCAAAAAAATATTGCTTTATAGTCTCTCTGGCCTTAGCCAGAGTCATTACTTTCCTCTTTGTCATACTGAGACTCAATAGCATTGTAATTATTTCTGACATATGGTATCATCTATCCACCTCTCCTTCCAATATGTCCAAACAAAAGAGGAATACCACTGTGGCCACTAGACCATAGTTTCCATCAGTAAATGTAACTTCATGGCTGTCCATTGGTGGGTGAGCGTGGACCTGAACTTCATGTGTAGGGTGATATGTTGTGCTCAGAGCCCTGGAGTTTTGCTGTTATTTCAGCTCCCTCAGAGCTGAAAATTACAGCTCCAGTTTACTTCTCTAGTTTTGTGGCAGAAGGCCAATGATTCTTTCTGAGAGCTTTTTCTTTACCTTCATTAACCCTCAAATGTTGCTGCATTCAAAACATCCGCAGAGAGTGTATTTATCATTCATTTTCTGTTCATGTTGATGTGGGAAAACACATGCAATTAATATTGAATCTCTTTCAAAACAACTTAAAATGGGAATACATATTGCTCTAATCTAAAACTAATCATGATGATAGATGATGAAAAATATGCCAAAAAGTGAAAATCCTGGGTTTAGAAATTCTTTAGTATGTGTATGGACCTACATATGTATCTATTGCTTACCAAGTAATTAGAGCTCAAAACAAAATTCAATTAAAAAGGAAAAAATTGCTTTTAATATTTAATTTTGTGCTCATGTCTAAACCTCACATGCCTAGTTTCATGCATCTGCCATGTAACCTGGTCACATAATTTATTTACCTTTATAAAAATGGCCTCAAGTTCATGTTTAAAAAAAAAAATAAATAAAGACAAATATAGATTCAACCATATTAATCTGTCTCTCATGGTTATTTCCTTGTGTAAAATAAAACTGAAAGCAATAGAAGCTGTGAAACAAAAATGTCCTTCCTTATATTTATGGTTCTCTACTTGTTTGCTGTCTCCTTTCAAACTGAAGGTAAATGGCATTTTGTTATTAAAGAACTTAAAGGTAAACCTAGATTAAAGATTAATTAGACTGTGGTTTGATGAACATCTTGATATAGACCAACCTTCTAGTAAAAGTTTTGCCTCTGTTCATGGGTACTGATCTCCCACCAGCCCTGGCAGATTCAGATCAAGGAGAAGATCCACCCAAAAAACCAGAGTCACACAGAGACTTTTCTCTTCTGATGACTTCTCTTCCAGAACACAAATGAGTAGCCAAGAACTGGAGAAGGAAAGGACTGCACTGCCATTTAAAACCAATCTGACCAGTACTCAGGGGTTAATAGTTTTGGGGTCTCCAGCAACTCAGTGGAAAGAAACAATAGTTTCTAATGTGCCTGCACATTCAAAAATATTTCTAGGCACTGCAGCAAATTGAAGAAATAAATTTTGAATTGCTTGAAATTTCAGTCATGATTCTCACAGAGAAGAGAACCTCTTCACTTCTGCATTTTAAAATGTATCCAAAAATACAATCCCTACAAAAAGTAAATTTCCTAATTACTATTTATGGAGCTGGCAATAAAATTTTTTGTCCCAAGTTGAGAAGAAAAGCCATGAGAGCTGCTAAAACATGAGGCGGTTTCATTCTGTAGGTTTTGAAAGAGTAACTTCAACATTTGACTTAAGTCTGGCTTCTCACAGTGCATCAAGTTAAGCAGCAAGACATGGTTTTGCCTCATTAGGTCAGCAATGCCAACCATCAAGGCAATGCAGCTGGTTCCGTGATGCTATTAGAGAATTTATAAATACACGCGCACATGGTTGTAGCATCATCCCCCAAATGAAGACATAAGACCACAGAATTGTTCGAGGGGGGTAGAATCAGTGACATGGATTATAGTAAGAACACAGTGAGTCAATTTAGGGCTATAAATACCCTGCTTTTCTGTTATGGTTTTAATCTTTATTAAATTGGATGATTCTTATTTATTTTCAATCACATATACCCATGTTCAAATATATATGTTTCTACATACATAGACCTGTAAGACTATAACATATTTTGCCAAGTGTTCTAAGACATAAATATTCTTATTCCAAATCCTTATCTGAGAAGCCACAGAGACACCAACACTCACTCAGCCCTTCAAATGTTGAAGTTACTCTTTCAAAACCTACAGAATGAAACCACCTCATGTTTTTTTCAGCTCTCATGGTTTTTCTTCTCAAGTTAGTATTTCCCTGTGCATTTTTACAAGCAATGACAAACCTTTTGTGGGGGTTTTTTTAAGCATGCAATATTTTTTGCATTTCTTAAGAAAAATTGAAAACATCTTTTTGCTTTCTGTACTTCTTTTAATGGCTTTGCATATTACTTTTCATCTAAATTCAGCATTTGAGCATACTTTTATCGGGACCCTGTTTTCTTTGTTGCTTGTAATTACTGAATAAGTAAGAATCATAGCCAAGGAAGTCTGTGTGGGATTACATCTGGAGTAGTGTACTGTAGCAGCAGAGTTTCTACTCTCATAGATTTGATAATGACGGGCTACACTTTCATCTTTAAAAAAATCAATTTCTGCAACTCACTGCTTTTTATACCTCAGCTAGAAAATGCTGTTTATTGTTCAGCTTCTCTTGCATACAGTGTTTGTAACTATAATTGAAACTTAAAAGCTACGAGCTTGAATAATTCAATCAGAAAGCATATTGTTTTTACTGTTCTCGGTATGAATTCAAACGATCACATTATTGTGATGTTATAATATCAGAATGTATTTATTTTTACTTGCACAGTCATAGGAGGGAAGGTTTCCTTCCAGGGGAAAAAAAAATTAAAAAAAATAAAAAAGGCAAAAAAATACACCAAAGACAAGGGGAAAAAAAATAAATAAATTTGAAAAAAGCCAAGCTTTCTCCATGCTGGAGTCCTCTACTCTAACTTAAGCAAATGAGATATCTTGTCCCCTCCAGCAAGCGCCTGGGCTGTCTCTAAGACTCTTTCTATCAGAGCTGCTGCGTGCACTGAAAGTGCCCCCGAGGCTGAGTGTGATGGTGTCGGGTAGGACACACGTAACCTCCTCCTCTGAAGGCACCTCCGTTACCGAGCGTGTCACTGATACCACGCTCGTGGCTCTCAGATGTCAGCTCGGTAAGGCACGGAGGGAAAAGCATCCCTGCCCCCTCTGCTGCAGAACGCCTTGTGGAATGGCAGGGAGAGAGAACAGCTCCACGCAAGCCCCGCTGATGCTCTGCACACCTTTTCACCCCAGAATTAGCTGGTTTGCTGTAGAGCAAATTGAGGCTCATGCGTTTCGTGTTTAGCACGTTGGTTTTTGTTGGTTTTTTTTTTTTTTTTTTAATGGATTTAAAAGATAGCTGGGGAAAAAAAATCCCAATGTTTTAATTAAATAATTGGCTATCATGTTCTCAGTGTTGAGGCAAGCATAAATAAGAGCATTGAGAAAAGAATGGATAACACTCTGGTGTCTAATGGAAGCACCATGTATTTTATCCCAACTACACAGCAATTTTTTGAACTGATAAAGCATCACATGTGACTTTTAGCTTAATACGGCTGGAGCACTTGGTAAGAATTACCAATAATGTGGAAAAGATCCATTTTCCCCCTTATTGCTATGTTTGGATAAATCATTGTATATAATCATCTACTTTTTGATAGTGCTGTAGCTGTACCCTTGGAATTAGGCCCAAGAAGAAAAACTGTCCTTACTCCCAAAACCATGAATCTGAAATCTTCTGATTTATATAGATTTTCATTATGTCCTTAGCATAATTTCAACACAAACAGAGGGCTTAGCCAGACTCCCATGGTGTGTCCTCCGGGTATTGAACAGCTTAGCATCTTTTTCTCTGCTTACCAATCTTAACACCTGTAAATCAAACACTCCATTATGCAGTAATTCCCCTTGTTCTTAATTCAAAATAACAAAGTTAACAGCAGAATTTGGGTACTGAGAAACTGTGTCATTTTGGCCTGTGTGATCCTCATTCATTGTCTTCTTTCCATATAGAGGGGAGGCAGGGGAAAGTGAAAAACCCTTTTATTTTTAAATCTATCCGTATCATTTTATAACACAAAATATTCAGAAATACCGTGGTTTGTTAAACTGAGGCATTCCAGTAAGGCCTGAAAGATACATTTTTTCATGATGATATCTGATGATGGGGGTAAGACCAGGAGCTCCCTGCCACAAAAACATACAGTAATAAACTCTCAGAAAGCTTTCACTAACATCTACCACTGGTGATGGATCCCCCATCCCTTACCTCAAACATTGCCCAAATGGGGATGTACGAGAATCTCCCAACTGACTGTCTTGTGAGGTAAAATGAAGAAAGCCTTAAACTTCACAATTGACAATAATGAGCAATCATTACTCAAATTACACCAAGCACTGATTAGGTTTAAAGTAATGAAGAAAACAACACGATCAATCATCATCAACCCAAAAGAAGTCAATCTGTGCTAGAGATACAGCAAGATCTTAGTGGAGGGCTCCATCTACAGGGTTTGGGAGATGAGAGAGAAAAACCTTCACATCACAACATTTGAAAAAGATCCCCTGCTCCCCACTCTGCTCACATTTTTCTTACCAATCTCCAAAAGCCACAGACATAAGGGATTTTTTTCCCCCTTTCTTCAGCTGCACAAAAATAAAAAAGGGCCTTAACTAAAAAAAAATAAGGTACAATAACTTTTTGGAAGGACATTTCACTTCTGTTGAACTGGAATGTCTGTTTAAAAACAGAAATGACAAGAGTTAAATACCTACACATCTATCAAATAGTAAAATTATTGCACAGCTCTGACTGTGCAAACAGCATCAATGGAAGCTGAGATTTTTAAAGCAATTTGTATTAATAGGTCTTAGCCACAGAAATAGCACTGGGAAAGCACAGATTGCACAGAAAATTCCCATTTGTCAATTTTCATTGGCTGCTAAATAGAAAACTACAAATTAAGACAAAGCTTATTTTGAAAATCTGGAGGAAATTCATCCAACCCCGTATTTCTTAGGCACAGAAAAAGATTTTGATACCACCTACAGACTGCCTCTAGTAAAAAAGAACTCACTGTATTTTAAAAATAGGAAAATAAAAGAAGGATCAGAATAGTTATGTTGCTATGCCATGCACATGTACATGTAAACTTTAAATTATGCTAATGAGTAACATTAATATATGCATTTTATTAAAGAACATTATTCTTTAAGAATAATTTCAATTTAAATGTGTCCTACCTGTGTGCATTACACAGCAATGATTTTAAAAGAAAAATATTTAAAATCTAAGTGTAGGAAAATACAAAATTAACACTCCAGTTCAAAGTCTGCTGAATGTAACAGAAGTTTCCCTGCTGACATAATTCACTTTTGAATTGGGGATAATCACTAGAAATGATGAGATACAAATGAAAACCTAGTGGAAAAAAAGCATGACCAAAGGGAAATAAAAAATAATACACAGCCATTCTAGTGTAGGCTTACTTTATAAAGCCCCTTGTGGAGGAATCCTAAAAACTTAAGGGAAAATTTTTAACTTTTCATGCTTTTGCTTTGAGCTGTTCAGTACTATGGGGGAGAGGATGGTTTGTTTCCTATGGAGTTCTCTACGTGGCCCAAGATAATCTATAGGAATAATATCATCATCACTAAAACTTCACACTTGGTTGGAGTAATTTGTATTAAAACAGTGTTTCAACATCCTGTGTGAGCAGTAATTTGAACATAGTTTATATAACGTGCCTAATATTTGTTGGCAATAAGGAAATTATGAGCTAGTCATGGAATTTTCATACTGAAACCTATTTCTTATTAAAGACACAGATGAGGATGTGTCTGGCTGAACTAGAGATTAATTTGAGTACTTGCCTAAATAAAGGAGTATCGTAAAGACAGAAAGTGGCTTGGGAGTTAAGGTGTTTGTAGAAGTCATTTGCAAATAGTTGAATATTTTGAGATTCTTTTGTCCTTACTACTGAAAATACATAGTCTTCATGCAAGTAATTGGGCTGTGCCCTTATAGAACTGTCATGTGGCCCTATAATTATTAAACGGCAATAAAGTCTTTTTCAAGAAAAAATTAATAGGTTGTTTATTAAAATTCAGATTTACTTAAATAAGCTTTGAATAATATTGATTACCTTTTCCCCTTCTGCCTTGCAATAGAGAAAAAAGTCACTTATACCAGCATGCTTGAAGGTTCATCTGTGTTCTTCCAAAGTTTTGTCTTTTCATAGAGTTTCTCTATTTCTAAAAGTGTTAAAATAATATTTTCGCCGTTGCTGGAGAGGGTCTTTTTATAAGGGCATCCAGTGATAGGACAAGGGGGAATGGCATTAATGTGAAGGAGGGAAGGTTTAGATTTGATATTAGGAAGAAATAACTTACTGTGAGATTGGGGAGGCCCCGGGATAGGTTGGCCACAGAAGCTGTGGCTGCCCCATCCCTGGAAGTGCCCAAGGTCAGGTTGGTTGGACAGGGCTTGGAGCAACCTGGTCTGTTGGAAGGTGCCCCAGCCCATGGCAGTGGGGCTGGAACCAGATGGTCTTTAAGATTCCTTCCAAGCCAAATCATTATAGGATTCTATGATTTAATGCAAACATTGAACCTGCTCATTTAGTTAAAACAACAACAAGAAGAAAAAAGTCTTGATGGAAGAAGTTGACTGCTACAAGTTTGTTTTGCAAAGCTTTTTACATTTTACTTCTTTAAAACATATTTGGATTGCCCATCCTTGACAACTATAATAAACTATTTCCATGGAAACTCAGGGGAGAAAACCATAGAAATCTCATCAACAGAAAGAGCAGGTAGGAACGCTGAGTGCAGGAGGAATGACTTGTCAGTACAAGGTAAAGCAAGTCAGTTGGAAAGGTATTAAACCAAAAATAATTCCTTTGATTCTGATTGCTTGTTTTCAGTCCTTTCAGAAAAAGTTCTAGAGAGCAGAGGGAAGTGGAAGGTAGAGTCAGTCCTTGCAGGGATGAGCTTCCCACGGAGTTTGTTGACTTGATGATCCTTGTAGGTCCCTCCCAGCTCAGGATATTCTGTGATTGTGTGTTCAGGAGCACAGGGACCCTCAGGGTACAGTCTGGGCTCGTGCAGTGACCACTGGCCACACTGCTCTTTACCACAGCCAGAAACAGTAACTTGATGGGTTCTTTCACAGAGGGCCTCAGTCATTGCTGTTGTAATTGGACAATAAATAGCCAACCTGACATTAAAATATTGTAATCACAGCAGACAACTCTATTTAATCTTTCATTATGTTGTCAGATAGAAATTGGTTTGTGATGCACAAGTAGAAAACAAGGGTCAGAAACATCTTTAAAGTCATCTCTAATAAATTTCTTCTGAACCCATGTGACCTCAGCGCAGAACAACATCTCAAAGTGCTGCCTGGAGAAGGAGAACAATGTATTGATTCTGCAAGTTTGAAGTATATCTGGCACAGAGATTTCAAGAGAGGGACCTTGCCCCAACTTCTTCTCTAGAAGAAATAAGTTTCAGGTATTTATTGATCTCTGGGGGAAGAAAATGTGAACTTTTTAGTGCCTTTGATGCTTTGCATCTCCTGCAGACCCACTGGAGGCCATCCTGTTTTTCTTGTAGCTGAGATCCTTGTATCTGAGCAGTGAAGAGGCTGAGGAGTCTCCTTCTCTAGAGATATTCAAAAGCTGTCTGGACACAATACTGAGTAACGTGGTCTAGAGGACCGTGCTTGAGCAGGGAGGTTGGACTAACTGACCTCCAGTGGTCCCTTCCAACGTTAACCATCCTGTTACTCTGTGATTCTTGTCCACTAGGAAATGGCAAGAAACTGTTCTTGAGTCCAAACTTCTCCTCACCTTTGTAAGAGGTCTCTGAAATGCAAAACTTCAGTAGAATAATTTCAGGAACAATTTGTCTCTCCAGCAGATCCTCTGAGAAGTACTTGGTCTGAGGACCAACCTTTCCTCACTTCCAATGGGATCATGAAAAGGAAGCTCCCTCAGCCTTTCAGATCAGAGCAAATCTAGATGAGAAGTATAGCAGAAAGGTGAATCTAGAGAAGCTGCTGGTATTGAGCTCCCACCTTTGTATTCAGTGAAGAATATATTGACCAAGGGAATAGAGAGCTAAAGTAATGGACAATGGATTGGGAATTGCAATAGAGCCAGCACGGAATTTCTTAGAAAAGACTTGTCACTGAAAACAGACCCAACCTGTTAGTGACACCAATATCAGGTTTAGCATGAAGATTTCTGAGGCTACAGTCAAGAATTCCTGGTCAAAGCCAGGTTGGGGTGAGTGGGAGCAACAGAAGAAAAAGAGTATGATCTCCTTTCATGTAAAATTATTCAGAAAAAAAGCACAACAGCTCAGGAGCTTGATGTATTTCTAGCCTTGTACAGAAGTCATTTATGTCAGACATCAGAAACAGCCCATGCTGGTACCCTCGTCATACGGAGGAGAAATTACTTTGGTATCCATGTGTTTGTTTTCAGAGTAAGTGCTGAAGATCAGCCATGAGATATCAAACAAGGTTTGAAGAGATCACCTTTAAGGAAACTGTAACCACCAAAACACCATTTGTATGAAAGACTAATAGTCTTGTGAATAACTTGAAATAATTACATTAGAAACAGGAAAACATGAGAATGTGTGGGTTGAGCCAAAGCTGGAATTCTGCTGATGCTCAGCTTGGTGGTCCTGTGGGTAGGCAACATACATAAGCAATTGCCCAAGGCAACAACATTCTTTATTAGATTGATTAAGCACCAGGTTTACTTATTGTTGTTAGTAATGGATGCCAGATTTCTGCTGTGCCTATGTAATAGGAACCAGCAGAGAGGAAGGAGTGTTACTGTGAGCCGTGGTCCTACTAGTGCTGTGGAATTTTCACACCTACCTTGTTTTAATGTGGAAACAACCAGAAATGGTCCTCACCTAACACTAGCCGTGTGATTCTTTCAACCTAAGCCTGAGATTTGTGGAGGATGATTTGGGTAAAATAAAAAATAATAGCCCTTTGATGTACCATCCAAGTAACTCCCAGGTTTCCTTTGCACTGTTTGGGATTTTGGGTGGAGCTTGCAGAGAAAAAGTGCAGCAAAGGAAATAGTTGCATACGCTGAGCTACTTTTAATATTCCCATTAGCCAAAGGTACAGTCCATGTGATGAATTCCTTCAGCAGACCCATGCCTACCCCAAAGAGTCACAGCTTCCTCACTACAGCTTAAGATGGGGGAATGCATCAAATCTATAGGATGGAGGTCTAGATCTAAGGCAGCTGATGGAAGTGTGCATGTTTCCATTGGCTTCCCATTGCTCTGGAGCAGATATGGGCTACACAGACTGCTTAAGAAGTTTTCTTTGAAAGTCGGTCAGACTCAAATTCCTTAAATCACTCAGTGCTCTTGTAAACAGTGCCCATACACTCTATCCCTGTGTCAAGTCTCTGTCACTGCAACTATCAACATTTTCTCATAAACCATTGCTCTTGTATTAATTAAAAAAAATTATGTAGTGATATAAAATTGATGAATTCTTAGTTAATAAATGTCCTTTCTCACTATTGGTTGTTAACATAAGCATTATCACACGGTTTAGATTTTGCTTCATTGCATACCATCTAATATAGAAGATGCAACATATTTTATCAATAAAACCAGTACTTTTTATGCTATATTTTCCATGAAGTCCTCATGTTTCT
Source organism: Formicarius rufipectus (assembly GCA_013399695.1). Taxonomy (NCBI): domain Eukaryota; kingdom Metazoa; phylum Chordata; class Aves; order Passeriformes; family Formicariidae; genus Formicarius; species Formicarius rufipectus. The sequence continues at coordinate 1,084,950 of VXAU01005286.1, read as the reverse complement.
GGTTTTAGTTAGCTGCTATTTCCAATAGTTTAAATACGAGTGTGATTTAATTACTTTTTAATGTTTTTACATATTAAACATCACTCATAGGCATATTTTTCACTATAGAACAAACAATATTAAAAAAGAATTCTTTGCAGTGCACTATGTTAACACTCAAGTTTTTAAATGATGGGTAGAAGATGTCATTAGATGTGCTTTTTAAATACTGGGATTTTTTGAGAGGAGAGTGTATACAAGTATATATGTGCATTTACATGTATATATGTGTATGTATGAAACAATAATTTAAATCTATTACTTCCATATTGATATAATGGGGTTTATATACACTACAAAGATTATTAGAAATTTTAATAATTTTCATCCAATTGCCAAGCTGATAGTAAAAAAGCTATATATTATTTAGAGATAGAAATGTTAAAACAAGAAAGTAACAAGTATCTTAAAAATTATCTTTTCCTCAAATGTAGGTTATTAATTCTGTATATTTATAATAGATTCAGTTCCTCGGTTTCGAGACACTTCTGCCCTTTTTTAAAAATATGCTATTATGTTGAATTATTAGATGTTTCCCATATTTATGTTTTCAATCTCTGTCTTGTTTTAACTAAATTCAATTTTCAAAAATGACAAGAAATATAAAAAGGTAGCTGTACTCTTCTGGTCTTGTGAACTGATGCTGTGCAGGGCAATGATGAAGAATGGGGTTTGCAGCCAAGACAGGCAGTAACTCACCATGGAAAATTATATCATTGTCACCCCAAATCAAAAATGCCTCTCTGCACAATCTTCCCCAAAGTCCAATTTTTTCTAGGATCAAATACAGTCAGTTTTTTTTTTCCTGGACTGCACTGAATTGGTCACTGGTTGTATTTAGGATGTGACTAATGGTCTCTGCCTATGGAAAGGTAAGATCAAATTTGTGTCTGCATCAAAGTGCCCAGGACAAAGCATAAGTGCAGGGAGTCTGTGCCAAGTAATTTTGTAGCATTCATTTGATGCTGACAAAAGTTTTGAATAGGGCCCTCCCCAAAGTGCAGCAATGCCTGCTGATTTAAAACAAAAATAAAAATAAAACCAGCTGTATCTCAAACAAAACTACACTTAGCATCATAAGGAGGAAAATTGGAAATTTATGAGGCTGTCATCTTTTGATAATGGGCTGGAAGAAAATGGTTGGTGTATCTTCACTTTCTTGTTTTGTCAGGTTCTTGATGTTCGGGTGCTAACCCTCAGGCAATTCAATTGAAGAAATTGGTAGTTTCCTCCAATAAAATCAGGACCGGCCTTTAACAACCCATTGTGGTACATAAGAAACATTAAAGAAATCCTTTGCCCACTGAAGTCAACAACAGCTTTGTCATTGATTTCACTTGTGACAGAATTTTACCCATTATGTTTCGTTTCAACCAATGCTGTTTTCATTTTGAGAAGTGTTTTAAAATGTTTTGTGTTTCCCTTATGGTAGGAGCTATTGTTGAGCAATAGTAGGGTGTTCCCTTAAGTGTTTTTACCTCAAGTTGCACCAGTGGATGTTTAGATTGGATATTGGGGTAAATTTCATCACCAAAAGGTTTATCCGGCCCTGGCACAGCTGCCCAGGGCAGTGGTGGGGTCACCATCCCTGGAGAGATGTAAAAGAAGTGTAGATGTGGCACTTGGGGACATGGTTTAGTAGTGGATTTGGCAGTGCTGGACTTGGTGAACTGAAAATTCTTTTCCAATCTAAATGGTTCTGTAATTCTATGATTCTATTTTTGCTTTCTATAGAAGTCTATTTCTTTGATTATCATTATAATTTAACGAACTTTACTATAAGTGATATAATGCTAATCTAAATAACGTCCTTGAAAAGAAAAGTCTATGAACTCTTGGAAACCTTCAAGATGCCAAAAAACCTTACAACATAATCAAACAGAAATGCACATACGTCTGTGAGATGGTATTGGCTTGATTCTGACAAGAGCTGCCAGTTTTGTCTGTGTCATCAGATGAAAAGCACTGATGGCCACATGGACACCAAATCAGAGTTATCTGGAAACTGCAAGTGTTTTTGGCACAAAAAATCAAAAGGAATTAAGAAATGCAGGGACGCAGTGCTAAAGAGGGAAGACAGGAGATTTTCTGTCTTTCCACTGATGAACTCAGATACAAAATCCAGAATTTTGGATGGCAATTTAATAAAATTTGATCAAATAATTTTGAACAGATATACAACATTTATATTTCCTCTGAGCATATGTTTGTGTGCTTTTGGTGTGTACATCTCCTGTCTGTGCCTGTCTGCACACATGGAACATTTCATGCTCTCTGGTTGGCTGTGATGAGTCAGACTCACTCTTTGTTAATACTGTTTGCTCTTATTTCATCTTGTATTATTGTCCCTTGTGGATGGTTTTATAGCTTTTTAACATAAAATTAAAAGAAGACAACCATAGAGATTTATGGTACAGCAAATTCAGTTGTTCCCTTTTTATTTTTAGAATAGTTTTAATCATTTGGGGTACATCTTGACAGCACAAAGGTGAGTCATGCCTTAGATAAAGTTGTTTGCAAGCACGTATAAATGACTTAAAATAGGAAGAGCAGAGCTGACTCGTGCAGACATGGGGATGCAGCACCTTCCATTGGCCCCAGAACACCACTGAGAAAACAGATGTAGAGCTATGTAGCCTTTAAACCTTAGTGAGACAAATATCCTGTGCTCATCTGAGAGCATTTAATCCTTAGTCTTAAGAAAGGCCTAAAGGGTTAGGTGGGCACCCCAGAATCTGGATGGCCAGCTACAGCTTATTGCTTGAACATTCAGGAAGTGTTTGGAAACAGATTTTTTAGCTTTATGTTGTCATAATCCAGATTGATGTGGACCATATAGACTCCTAAACTATGCAGAAGATTTTATGAGAGAATAAGTGAACATATGCTCAAATACAATATATATGTGTAATATATATGTACTTACATATGCATTTATAAAAGACACATATCACTTATATGCAAAAAAAGAGATCCCAAGTGCCATATATTTTAAGAATATTACACCTCTAAGAAAAAAAATACATGAAATTACAATGCACACATTGCATCCCTATTTTATGCCATCTTCCACAAGTTTGCACTCATTACAGATACTTGAATCTTCTCATTTTTGCAGAGAAATAAAGAAGGGGACTTCTAAATTCACTTACCTGTTGTCAATTACTGACGCCTCATTACACAAATCACTTGCAAAGCTGATGAGGTTTTATCTAACATCGAGGCCAGGTCAATCAATCGTCATCAGACCTGTGGATCTTCAATGGACATTGAAAGGTTAACCCAGTTCTTCAGGGCCTCCATCATGTCAGCAAAAATTAGCAAGAAGGTGGCCAAGTTGTCAATAGAGCACAGAGACAATTAGTTAATGATTAGAATGTTAGCACTTGGGGAGTTGATAACAAAATGAGCCATCTTGGATACATTTGCATGCATTTAGAAAATCTATATAGCTTGGTGGGATGGGAGGGAAGTCTGTGCATATGGTGCAGTAAGGAGAGCCATAAAGCAGAGTTATGTGTGTCTGAGTGTATTGTAGACTTGGCTGTGCTAAATGAAGTCACTGTATCAAAAACCCTGCACATTTCAGTTTATCAGAGTCAGGTACTTGGCTTTACTGATCTACTTAGTAGCCAGCATTAGCAATGAGACTGCTGCCCTGTCATCATAACCCCATTTTCAGCTAAATGATTATGGATTTGATGTGTTCTACAGTAAGCATTGGCCTTACCAGTTGTGATTAAACTTGGAGCTTGTTAAATTAGGGACAAGGTAAAATTATAAGACTTCCTCCTGTTTAGGATTTCATCACTTAATTTTATTCTTGACTTCTCTTCTTTCATAAGAATATTTTCTAAGACTTCTGCCTGCAATTATAATTTCATTTTATATCCCTTGTTGGAACATGAAATCCTCTGTTCATATCACCAGGCCAGGGTTCCTCCTTGTGTTGGCTGAGGCTTCTTAACTAGTTTAGGCAGGAAAAATAAATGTCAGAAATAGTCTGCATAATTACTTGGATAAGTGGGTTTTGATCGTTTCAAGGTCTCTTTACCTTTGTGCTCTCCATCAGGTTCAGACACATTTCTGATGCTCACAACTGCATTTAAAAATTGCTCAAATGTTCTGCCATTGAAGTGTTGCAGAGATTTATTTTAGGCTATTAGGTTTGTCTCTACCTTTGATGGAAGACCAGTGTAGGCTCTATATCTGAATCACATTGTCCACCATTATAAACACCCCCTTAATAAGAGACATCCACTCAGTGCCTAACAAAAGAATTCCTTGGATCCTGAGAACAGCTTTAAGAAGATATATCATATATACTATAGGTTACCTTGTGACCCAATTGCCTTCCTATTGATGTGCTGATACCTGGATTTATGTCATTGAGTGCTTTGACATATAAGTATCCAATTATATTCAATTTAGATTCAGGTGGCAAAGACCTTCACTTTTATTTAGCAAGCATAGATTTTGTAAGTTTTAAAGGGAATGTCATGAAGAGAAAGGGAAGATTTTCAGATGGCTGACTCCAGCTTGATATTTTCTACCCCTATAACCCTCTGCAAACCATGACAATTGAAGTCATAATCATATTTATTTGATATTTAGTGGGAAAGGGGCACAAGTTGACCAAGTGGTGGTTTCTGCAACAGTGAAAGCAAGACATTACCGTCTCCAACATCTGTTCAGACAGTTTTCAGCCCTACATTTTATAAACAAAAAAGGCATCTCTTTTCCTCCTGTGAGCAATAAAGGGGATGAAAATGTGCTTTAAAGGCATCCGCATTTGAATTGTCGCATCTGAAGCAGAAAGTCTAATTGTCTGGAATATTAGTCCTCCCTGCCATTGTGACGAGCCTTTATGAGTATCTTCCTCCAAGTGTATTGAGGAACTCAAGTGTGCTTGACACTGAGCACTAATGTTTCTCCCTACACGTTGATGTTACCATCACAAAAATGTGTCGTGCCTTAGAGCTGTAACTTCCAAAGCAATTACACACAGGAAATATTTCAGATTAAATGAGTATAAAAATATCATGGCCAGTAAAGACTGTTTCATTACCAGCCTTGTGATCACTGTTGATGCATTTAAGCCGTAGTCAGACTGTTCTGTCTTTATTCTTTCATTTTTCTCTTTATTTTTTCATTATTCAAAGGATTTTCTTTTCATCCACTAAGTTGAGGTTTCAATATATGTAACAGAGCAGGTTCCCCATTATTACAGCTGCAGTTATTCAGCTATGACCAACTGAGCTGCACTGCAGTAATCAAGAGGAAGTTTTTGCTCATGATGTCATAGGAACAGTCACAAAGAGAGACATATTCTCCATAAAGCATTGCAAACCCACACTGTTGGATTGCACTGGTGGTACCCAGGCTTCTGGAACCAGGTGCATCTCTGCTTTTCACCTGCTCTTCACCTCCTATAGAGGAAGCTCTTCCCCCCTGGGATGTATTGTCATCCTGCCTCTAAACTGACAGAAATGGTTAAACTGCCTTGATGAAAGTTTTCATCTTGGCATTTTGTTGAAATGCTGCTTGTACTTTAAGGCCTCAATATAGATTCTTTAAGGATGGTTTCTGGTTCCCTAAAGAAATTCCACAATAACTGTTGAGCTGTTGCAACTATTGCCTTTCTTGTTTCTCATTTCTTTCTGACACTTTGATCAGAAGCTTTGTTGAAATGTTTTGGTGTTGATCCAAGGGAAGTTTTCTTTTTTGTCTAATGCCAGCTGCACTGAAGTATATTTCTGAGTAGAAGAATGGCCTAAGTAGGGAGTCCTGCCGGGGAATGTAAACACTATTGTGGTTAGTATATTAAGAAATATCCTGAAGTTAAAGACAAAACTCCTATCTAGATGGGAAGAGATGTCCATAGTAAAAAAAAAAAAAAAAAAAGAAAAGCACTGGGAGTATTTGAGCTGAAAAATTTATTGACATCTGTTTAAGCAATGATCTTGGATTGCGTTTATATGAAAATAATAAAGAAATCCTGGACCACTTCTCCCTAGTTTTCTCTCGAAACAAAACAAAAAAACAACTGGAAAAAGGTCATTTTAATGGTATTTTCCCTGTAGGTGGCAATTAAAAAAAAAAACCTAGCATGAAAGATGCTCCCTTGAGATTTCTTGTCTAGGAAGACTCCTGAGCCTCCTGTACATTTCAGTAACAACAGCACCTCAGGGCTCTTTGAAGTTATACCCTTCAGTACTAATCTGATTTCATTCAAAAGAGAAATCTAGGCTGATGTTTATGAGGGTTTGCAGTTTCACCATGGTTTTGATCAGAAACAGATGGTGTATCTGCAACAATTAGAAAAACTTTTGTTTAGAAGCAGCCCACATGTAATTGACTGTTTGATGTAGGACATCATAGCATTTGGTATTTGGGGAGTGAAACTTGTACATCATTAAAATCCGGAGTGCCAAGAGCTCAGCAGGTGTCAGCTGGCATTGCTTCTGGAGGCCATGACAATTCACATGAGTTGAAGATCCCTTCAAATGAAAAATCCTCTTTTTACAAAATAGCCAGAACCACACCCTTTCCTAAAAATACTGTCATAGAAGATGCACCAGCACCAGGCAGCTAAAACATTGTTTTTGTTGCTAGAAGATGCTCCTGCAAAATCATTTTTGTTAAGGACTTCTTCAGCTGTAAGTCCAGCTGAGCATTGCTGAACCATGTGTGAAGGCTCCAGAAAACACCAGGCACTGAAATCAGGGCTCTGGGTTTGTTTTGTCTTCACGCACTATTTACACCTTCCCTAAGAATTCTCAGTTAGGATCTTGCAACTAAACCAACATTTTTCCACCAGAAGGTTGGAAACTCTGAGTTATTGCAAAGGAGAGGGGTAGTGTACACAATATAAAGCATGTGAGTACACTTTTCATGACTGAAGACTTAGCCATGCAGCTGTTGGAATGGTGGGATCAGGAATACACCAGCTGTGGAGACCCATGCCTGCTCTGAAAACTGTTGTGATCACTTTTCTATAAACTCTAGCATGATATAACATTTTCTCCTTGGGGATGGTATTTACAAGAGGGAATACTTGAAAGATTCAGTCCTTTCCTGTGAGTTTTTGTTGCCAGAATTTGCTTTGTGCCTAAAATAGAGTGTAAGGCAATAATTCTTATGAACGGTTTCACACATCTGTATGTGTGGACATATGTTCAGTATAGATTTTTATAGCTTTTGAAGGAAGACCAAACAGAACCAGCTGACCACTTAGGAAGGTCACCAGCTTAACAGACACCATGAAGTTGTACTTACTGAGAATTTAACACAGCACTGTGGTAGACCAAGTCTCTATCTCCCAAAGATACATTATTTCAATAGGAACAGAATTAGGCACACAAATCTGTAGAATCTCACTATATATACACAAAGCGGGTTGTCTTGAATTAAATGCCGTTGAACAAACTGCCATTTTCATTCAACCCTCTTTTGGCACTCCACTTGTAACAGGATGAAAATATATGTGATAATGGGCTCAGGTACAGAAAGGTGCACATTTAAACCACTTATGATGCATATAACGTGAGAAAAACACCTGAACATTAATCAGGCACATGCCTAAAATTACTTTCACCCACAAGGCCCAGATTTATTCCACCCAAATTTGGGCACTTAACTAGGGTCCAGGAATATACTCTCCTGTGGCTCTCCACAAAGTCAATGGAGTGAGAGAGGCACCTTAAGGAAGCAATTTAGCCTGTCTAGGATGTGAATTGTCCTTATGAGACTCCTGTTTTCCACCAACACCTATTTGTAGGGTAACAACATTTTTATGGCAGATAATTCAGTTGACTGCCTTGTGGAGGGAGATAAATCTTGGACAAGCAGACTTTGCGTTAGAATTAACTGTTTACATCACACTGTTGCTGTGATTTCTTTGAAGTTATGAACATTCCCTCAGGACTCTTGGTGATAAAAAAATAATAATTTAGAGATAAGCTAAGAAATCTTTACAGTTTCTTTAAACTTTTATACCAGACTCTCCATACACAGCATTAATATTGCAAAATACACTGCAATGATCCAGTTCTTCAGAATGCCAAATTGTCCTTCAATATCTTGGTTCTCTACATACAAAGATCTGATTACTTGACTCAAAGGCAACAAACAGTGATTTTAAACAACATTTGGCTATTTGTATTTCTATTAATAATTTTCATGAGTTGCTGCAACAGCATGTAATGAGTATAAAAGTCAACAAAAAATGCTTTAACTGGCATTAAATCAGTTCCCTGCCAAAGTAAACACCATCACGATTCTCCTTAAAAAGAAAATCCATCCTAGCATGAGCAATCATTGTTTCCTTCCTGCATGGATGGCAACGTACGAATAGGGAAAACATTTCTCCTGGAATGATATTGCAGATGGTTAAGTAGACATCCATTTTCTCACTGCCTAAAGTGACTCTATATGAACCTCATGCCAAGCTGTCTAGGTGGCATTATTTTTCTTACAAACACAGGGATTTGAATTCTTTATTTCTAAGTCCAGTTTGAGTGGCTGTACCTTCTCTGCCGTGCTCTCTCAGTAGTGGGGAAACATGCGTTTCCTTTGTCCTTCTGTGAGGTTGTTCCTCCTTACTGAAGGTGTGACCACACAGTCCCCCTGATATGGCTCTGTTTAGGCAGCAGTCAGTGTGCTCATGGAGGATCAGAGCAATCCCAAGTCCTTCCCCAGACTGGTTCCAGCAGTGATCAGAACCAGTTGCTCCACAAGGGACTGCAAGAAACTCCCTAATAAATAACACGATACAGTCTACTCATTGAGAAAAGCTGCTTCCTTTTTCTGTGGAGATTAAGTACCATTTAAAGTATTTAATTTTCTGTAATTGATTCAGAAGTACATCTTCAGTAATTTTTTGTCTCTTGCTAAATTTTTACCCTCAAATAAATAGCTTGTGGCCTAGAGCACCACAGACTAATTTGTGCATTCTGCAAGAAGTATATTCAAGTATCTGTTGTCTTTTGTTTTCACAGAATAACCCTTCTCCCTGTGTGATACAGTGAAAATTCAAGTTTTATCTGATTCTGGATCTATTTTTTTATTTTTCAATTCATTCTGCATTTTCTATGGCATCTTCAGGAACTGAGAATGAACACCTTACAGAGGATTTTGAATAAAAAGAAAATAATAAGTCATTAGCACTACTACTAGATCACTTTGCAGCCAGCCTCAAAAATACCTTCAGCATGAAAAATGGTGCATTTTTGAAGTGAAGTCTAATGCAATATTGCCACTCATTTCCAAAAATCTGTGTACAAATCTGTTTCTTTGCTTTCAGTTGGTCAAATACCAACACTTCTGTTTTAGGGGGAAAAAAAAGTCTTCTGTATTCAATCTTTTCATGAAAATGAAACTTTTGAGAACAATCAATTTTGTAAAAAAAAATAAAAAGGGCACATTTAAGACAGATTAAAGAGAAAAAGATGATTTCTAAATGGTTCTAGCCTAGAAAATGGTTTGGTTTGTATAATTGGCCCGTGGCCTATGAGATTGTAGAATTGCCAGTAACAGATGACAGATATTAAGCTAGTTATTCCTTTGATTGAGAATTAAGGAATAGAATAGGGTGCACTACAAGTGAAATTAGCAATTGGGTTCAGCTCTGTGGGAATAGAATTGTTTTGTTTTTGAGCTAGTGAGAGCTCAGCTCAAAACTTTTGCCAGAAAATTGAAATAAAATAGTTTTTTAGTGTTTGAAAAACGTCAGCGAGGTGCTGTAGTTAACTTTATCATTGTTTATTTATTTGCATTAAGGCAGTGCCCAGAGAGCTAGTGAGACCTAATCAAAAAAACACGAAAGGGCCTAAAACCTAATGTCTAATTTTATACATTTAAGTAGTCCCCATTGGCTTGTTTACATGACAAGTGACAACAACTAAATAAATTCCATATTTAGGAGAGTAGCACATACTAATCTTTGGATGACTAAAACTGATGAAATTTGTCTCCTTTTCTACTTTACCATATTAGAGTGATTATGGTTCTTTAATATATTTTTTTCTGCATTTACATGGGTGCTGCCCTAAAAACCTGCCCCTGAACAATTTCAACAGTGCTGAAGTAGGTGATTTGTGTTAAAAAACCAAAAAAACCAAAAAAAACACACACACACAAAAAAAAAAAGCTGTCACTCCTGATAGTGAAAGCCCCTATTTTTTGAGGGGAATTATCATAATGAAACAGTAAAGGTACCTCTGAGGAAGGGCACAGAACTGCATCCTATTTCACACATTGGGGATGCAAATAGGTACTCACATTTATTCCACCAAAAATTACCACAAAGAAACAAGATCAAATAAATAATAAGAAAGGTCTGAATGATCGTGGAATTCTTTTAGGATCTTCCAGATTATGGAGCTCTCCAGCTAAAATTAGTAAAAAAATTTGAAACAGTATTTTTAAAAAAATTAAAAAAAAAAAAAAATTGAACATGTGAGTATTTTGGAGATACCCAGGAGTAGATATTATACCTCATTTTCATTTGTGTGTTTTATAGACCAGCAATAGCTTTATGAATATTCGGGCATTGGCACTGGATGAAAATCAATCAACACTGTGATATGAGAGAAGCTTCTTTAGACACTAAAAACAATGAGGTTCAAAAAGTCAACACACATTTAAGGGACCACATCACAAAGCGAATTGGGTCATCTCAGGGAAATATAAAAGCATTATTCTTTTGAGATTTGAAAAAAATACGTAATTACTTCTTCCACCAAGCATGATTCTTTTAAATAACCTTCATTTTTGTCCCTTGGAAATGAAAAGAGGTTTACATTAAAAAGGCATTTCCTCTGACTCTCTGTCCTTGAGCAGCACAAAATGTAAACTATACCTTTCCCTTCTTCCTTTGAAGAAAAGGGAGTTTCAATCTTCTTCTCTGAACACGGTCCATTTAAATAAGAAGATGGAGTCCCATCTTTTCGATCAGCTTTCTTTGTTTGACTTGTCAGTAATAACACTTTAGCTGAAATTGTACAGGCGTCCTGCTAATTTAGTAATTATTGACACGGTGCTGGGCAAGAAATGATAGCAAACACAGGGAACTGTTAAGAAGAAATGAAATAAAAGATCTTCATATCATTGTTGAATAATGGTTGAGATCATTTTGTGCTCTAAGTAGGCCCAAGACACCTTTTTCCATTTTCTCGACACATTTATAATTTATGCTTTGTAATAGTTCCAAATATTTTTAGGACTCCGCACTTTGTTTGAGAATCCAGAAGGACTGAATGAGTATCACGAAGTGCACACACAGATGAGTGAGCAGTGTGACCTGCCTGCCACAGCTTTTGATTTAAGAATGATCCCTCATTTTTTTTACATCCCCCTTCCTTGTTCCACAGGTTACAGTTGTATTTGGAGCTGCCTGTGCCCTGCCTGAGGTCTGAGTTGCCCGTGCACTTGACCCCATTGTGTATGGCTGGACACAGAGCTTGCGTTGGGATTTTTTCACTGTAGATAACATCATGGCAGTTTTACTTTAGTTCAAACAGCTTTCCAGTGGCCTGGTGTGCAGAGGTTTTAGTATAATTTCAAGGAGTTCTGAGAGCTTCCACTACAGGGATACGTCACTCTGCTCGCTGAGTTGCCGTCTTGAAGCACACCTATGAGAGAGCATCCAGTACTGCATTTGTGTTGTACTTTTTAGATGATCAGTCTTGTTAATATTAAAGTTTCCTGTTGAGAAAATATAGACTTGATGATCCTTGTGTGTCTTCTCCAACTCAGGTTGTTCTGTGGTCAAAACATAGTTAACTTGTACACTCTTTAATTCCCTTAAATTCACTTTTCCATCTCCTCTCACTGGACCTTGTTAGGGTAATTTTCTAGATCTTCAATTCCTAAAATGTCTATAAAACTTATCAAAAGTGTCAATATTTCTCAGAAGGCCAACCTGTATGTCACCTGAGGAGGAAAAGTCTTTGTTCCCATCATGGAGCTCACATACATGAACACAAAGAGTTGTTACTTCTCAGTTGAATTCAAATTTGGGTCTCAGTTATTAGGGGTAAATGTGTGGTGTAGGTTATCAGTGCCATTGCACAATGGAATCAGCTGGTGGTGGTACTAAAATTGTAGAGATATCTGCAGACAGCAGATATCTCTATCTCCATAGTTATTGTCATTAGATACACTCACCTCTTCTTTATCACAAGGATGTTTTTGGACTGGAATAACAGCGCCAAAACACTATAAAGAGAATATCTTGGGGTACCCAGAGTTGATTATTCCTTAGTGTGCATTGAAAGGCAAAGGCCTTAATAAAAGGAAATAGAAAGTGATATTTTAATGTCAAGATTATATCAGTGTCTGTGCAATGCGTTAGATTTCAATGCAGCTGTATATTGATTTATTTACAAACTCATATTAAAGCTCTTCTTTCACTTATTGGCCCATACACTGCTAATGCTCAGGAAATGTGGGATTCTGAAGCATCCAAGGACATGCAACCCATCCTTAGTGGCTGTTTAGGGAGGAGAGGAAACGTTTGTTAATCAGGGCTTCAATTCCATGATCACTGCCCTGATCATAGCACAGCTCTATGCTACCTGCCTCAACACCCTCCCACCTCACACAAGAGCCACAGGAAGAGTTTCAATCCAGAGTCACTTTATTGTTTATTTATATTTAAAGGTTCTGGGTATTTTTGTTTCTGCAGTGCCTCTTCAGCAAGAGGTTGCAGTGGTAGAAACAAAGCAGTGAAGCTGTACTGTATTTTTGATGTTTCTAGCTAATCTACATATATATCTGCTTGTATGCACAAATTATTTGGGTATGCAAAGGAGAAATGAAGGAACAGAATTCATTGTAGATATGTCTAGAGGCTACACCCTGCACGCACAATGGTGCATGAGCCACCCCTCTTTCTGTTCCTGGGAGCCAGTTCTGTGTCTCACTCAAAAGTTACCCTTTGGCTAATGAAAACTTATAGGTGGTTTGTCATGAGAGAAATGTTAAGTATGATTCTTAATGCAATTGTAAATAGGAATTTCAATTTGGTTTTCAATTAAAATTGACCAATCCATTTGGTGATCCCTCTTTCTCCTTTCCTACCTGTACATTTCCATGCAAAGAAACAGAGTGAACCTTCACACTTTTGTGTCATTAGATTATGGGGTTGGATCACTTTAGGCACTTGCTTTCTTCAGCTTTTTGGCCCAAGTTTTTTTCCATAATCATACAGCAGTTTTTGAGGCAGATTAGGGAAGATCAGGAAAACAAAAAGAAAGAAATTACTTGAAGGAATTTCCTCAAGGAAATTTCCAAAAATACTGAATTAAAAGTACTTCTCTGCTCAGGTATAACACTCTAAAATGATGTTTGGGGTTGTATTGCTGTGTGTGGCACTCTGTGCACATGAGGCCATTAACATGCTTTCCATTTATGTCCATCCTCTTCCAAATTCTGTTAAGGCCTACATTTTTTAATCATTCTAATAGACTACAAACTTCACTCAAGTGATTCAAAATTATTTTTGTTTGTTTCATTTATGTATGCTCAGTCAAATAAAATATTTAACAGAGCTTGGATACAAATTGGAAAGGGCCTCGTCATTGGATGGAAACAGAAGATGCAGTGAAGAATCATATTAAAGAAAAATTTGTATCATTTTCAGACAAAAACCGAAATGAAATCTGTTTGCTAACCCACCAGCTGTCACTGCTGCTTCCACTTGCAATGTATTGCATACACTGAGCTATAGACTTGCAGTCACAGGCATTACTGTAAGGTTTCTGCTGGGAAACTGAGCCTAATGCCTTTTCAACTTCTATTTTTTCTTCCAGAATGGGAAATTTAATTTTAGTGCCTGCATGCTTTGTGATTTGCTGCAACAGTTTTTGGGTTGGTTTGGTTTATTCTTACATTTTAAAAGCATATTTTATTCCAAGCAAACAAAACAAAGCTGGGGTCCAGACTATTAAAAAGGTATAACCAAGGTAAAACTGCTCAATGGCACTAAGATTTACAAAATACTGCTGCAAGACATCCATGACTGAATCTGAATTCTTTTGAGACGTAGGTCTTTGCATTTCAAGCAAGAACTTGAATATTTAAGGACTCTCTCAATATTTAAGGACTCTCTCAATTCACTGCCTGAGCCCAAATTCACTGACTTGTGATGGGCAGGACAGAGTGTCCCATAGCATTTGCTTCCTTAAAGGAAAAACCAAGTTGATTTTTACTTGTGGGAGGAAAAGAATAAGTACCAAGTAATAAAAGTACTAGAAATGTTTTAGACACACACTTACAGATGTGCCAAGCTAAAGCACATAAGTAGAGTTGGTGCCCAAGGCGCTGTGATGAGGACTTGGTCGCAAAATGAAGAACTAAATGCAGATCTTCTGTCTGCCTGTGCTCAAGTTGCTGCAGGGAGAGGGGAGGGGGGGAAAGGTAGTCAAAAAGAGAAACACTTTTATTTGAGCTCGAAGGAAACCTTTTTCTGGGATTTTGACTATTTTTATTGGGGGAAAAAAAGAGCAAAATCAAAATTAAAATAATTTTGGTTTGGCACTGTCAAAACAAAACACATTGACTTCAGCTTTTTGGGTTTTTTTCAAATGGTTTCATTTTAGAAAATATTCAACCAAACTAGGGAGAATATGCAGGATCTCTAGTTTTTGCCAAACAGTTTTGCTTGCCTCTGTTTCTATTCTGCTACATTTATTCCACAGTCAAGTTTCTGATTCAGAGACCACCTAAGCCAAAGCAGGGCTTAGTGTTGCCTCCAGCACATTCAAAACAAGTTCCTAGTGAAAAATGAAATTTTCTGGGCGGTTACAACAGTCTCTTTCCCAAGACTGCATTCATACTAAAGGGAAAACTTCATAGAGTCCTTCATTTATGTGCATGCAATTTTATGTGCTGAGACAAATGTGGTCTTTAAACGGGGTGCGTGGTGTAATGGAATATGCTTGCTGGGAGCTCTGCTTGGGCCGTCTGTGCCTGCATTTTGTTCCCACTGTGGAAAACCAACCACATCCCCTGTCCACATGGGCAGCTCATAACATACCAACAGTGCAGCAGAAGAGAGTTTGCACCCACACAGACAGGCTGCCTTTAAAAACAATGCATTTTTCATTTTTGCCTTTATCTCTAAAATAACACTGCCTGGATACCACTGTGGATAGTTGCTGTGCTTAATGTGCAACAAAGCAGCTATGGACATGCCCAAACTTTCTGACCCAGGGGATGGAGCATGAGTATAAGCAGAGAGAGGCACAGGAAATCAGCAAACTTAATTGTTTATATCTCAAATGTAAATATCCCTATATAAAAACACCCCTTAAACCTGAAACCCACCCATACCGACTGGTGCTTTTTAATCTTAATTTTGAACAGTTGCTACTCCAATTAAATTCTACCACCTAGAATTTTCAAACAGCTCTTAGTTGTTACAGCAAACTCTTTTAATGGACAGCTGTTTTTGACAGCTCCTCCTGATTTGCCAGCGCTGTGTCATCTGCCAGAGCAGGAGGACCCATTTTGTATTCTGCTGCTGGCACTGAGGGGATATGTAAATGTACACATGAATCAGTTGTCACCAGCACAGACACACTGTGGCGAGATGATCAGAATGTGTTGGGAGTTTAGTTGGCTTAAAGTGGGAGGAAAAAAAAAAAAAAAAAAAAAACCACAAAAAAACCCCACCACGCTTAGATTTCTTGAAGTGATTTTTATTTCAAGTCTCTCCAGTTTATTTTCACTTTGTGGCGCTTGTTAGATTTAGTTCAGGAGAGTGCAATCTGCTACTCGCAAATCACCAACCTGAAACTCGAAAGTTGAGGAATTATAGAAACATTTCAGGTAAACAACATCAGAACTTCAGCCACACAAACAGAATTTTATATAGGGCTCCACTTTTCAAGTATTTTAACCTCAGTGAGGGAAAACTTCACGTTCCCATGAGCACAGCACGGAGAGAAAGTTTTTTCAGCTTCCCAAGGCATTCTGGTAAATGGTCGGTGCTGCTTCAGCCAGAAATCTCACAGTGTAACACCTGAATGACACACTATATAGAATTAATTTTTAAAGCATAAGGGAAATCACAGGTGGGGTTAATGTTCTTGAATTTACTGATGTCTTCTCAGTGCCCTGACAGTACAGCCCCCACCTCTCTGTCTTAGCAAGTGGGGGGACAAAAAATTGATTGTTCTTTTGTTCAGATTTATTCCCCTCATTGTTACGGTCCACTGACAAAATCAGGTATTTCTCCAGTTAAACAGAATGCAAGTGGGATATACATTTAGGAGATACTTTGAGGATGGCAAATATCTGCAAGTCTGAATAATTAGTATGAGCCTTAACCCTGCTTTAAATACCTAAAGAAAATGGCAGGATATTTTGAAGTCCTGAAGACCTCCATATCCTGTTTAAGTTTGAATAAAAGCAACCTTCAGTGCCTAAGTACTTACTCAACTATAACTCTATTCCCTCAAACAGCTGCATGTTTGAAAGGTGCTACTGATGCAAGAACACATTGAGCAGTTGAGATCCCCAGTGCCAAAGGCACAACCACTCCAGTGTCGTATACATTTTTCCACAAATTCTTCTCAGAGATGCCCATCTTTGACTTGAACAATGTTGTATCTCATTTCTAAATTTAGAAATTAATCAGTAAATGTCTTAGTGATGCTGAATATTTTTATAACAAATAATTAGATATGGGCAAATTGCCTTTGGTGGTAATTTTCAGCTCTGTTGTGCCTATTAATCTTTATTTTGTAGATAGCAATGCAGGTATGATTCAGATCATGAATTTGGAGTATCTTAGGATACTGTTGCTTTGTTGCAATGGCAGATTGAAGTCTGGAGGATCATCTAGTTCCCATAGGGTTTGAAATTCAGTGGGAATGGTGTAGCAGCCCTACCACAGGCAGTCTCAGAATTTCTGCTTCTGGCCCAGTAACCACAATTCTATGTTCAAGAAATAAAGGATGACACTTGTTCAACTACCTATCTTGGAAGGAAAATGAGTCTTTATCATCTCTGTTATATGAGAAAAGGAGAATTGGTAACACCGCATGGCCTAGATATTAGAAAGAACAGAAAAATTATGAGAACCAAAGTGCACAAAGAAAACTTCCAGGCAAGGCAGTGAAACGTCAAAATCTGAGTGTGTGTCTGGATGTGCACATGCATGGATTGCAGGGTAGGGGTTAACAACATGCTTGGGTATTCCTGGGTGAATATGACAGAACACTTAAAAACAGTGCAGAAAAATCAGAAGTGCTCAACAAACATTCCTGTTCTGTATTTGAGGAAAAGCCAAGGTATGTAGTTATACAGGACTATGATGCTGCTGAAATAGTTTCTTTTCCAAAAATGCCAAGGTTGATCATTTTAACAACATTGAATCTGAACAACCCGCATCCAATAATTTTCACAGAGTTGGCCAAGGAACTGTCTGAGCATTTAGTGTTGGTTTTTAATGACTTGGAATGCTGGTGAGTTTCCAAAGGTCTAGAAGAAATCTAATGTTATGCAAATATTTAGAGAGTGAGAATGGAGTGATCCAGGTAACAGGTTTCAGAAAGGCAAAGTTACAAATACCAGTCAATGTGGGATCGTGGGAAACCTACTCTGTTGAGCTAACAAGGACAGTTTTGATGAGATTAAAAGTACTTGGGTAACAGCAGTAATGTGTAAACCATGTTGGGACTTGCATAATCAGTTGGTGATAATCACAGAGTGATTATCTGGCTATGATTCCAGAGAATCTGTACATACCATTGAAAACAGTTGGATATTTTTCATCTGTAAATCTAGCAGATATTATTTTAGTCCTTTAGAACACACCCAGGCCTGTAGCACCTGCCAGCTATAGACTGCTACTAATGGGGGCTGTCTGGATGTAAATAAATGGTACTTGGTTTTCTTATAAAAATGCAATAAGACTGAAGTTTTACGTTTCATGTAAAATGGCATTTTTACTTTAAAGAATATAATTTAACTTGACACAGCTCTGCTGAGCGTTACAGTGGCTTAATCAAATACAGCACTGCTTTAAAAATAGGGATTGCTTCAAACAGTGGATTAAGTTATTGGTCTTTCACATCTCAAGTGCTGAAGCTCGTTAGGTCTCGAGGTGAGAGTGAAAAGCAATGTTGTTTTTGCTCAGACTGAGTGTAATAGGAGTTAACTCACATGCCTCTGTCAAGCTGACAGTTGGGTGGGTTTTTTTCTACTTAAAAAAAAAGCCCTTTCAGGTTTAGCTAAGTGTGAAGAACCTGCTCATAACAAAATTGGTGCTATTGACTAAACATAAAAGTTTGTTACCCAATGCATGTGCAGAATCCCCAGCATCTCACAAGATCAGAGTCTTTCTCAGCTGTTCTCCTTCCACTACTCCTTCTCCAAAATCGATCATATTATTGTGATGTGATAGTGTGGTTTTAGCCAGTCTTGAAAAATATCTAATTAAATAGGCAAAGGACATCGGTAAGGTCCTGCTTGACATGAAGCCATTGATTAACCAATGCATCATTTGCAAAATGTCTTCATATACTCCTGTCTGCACAAGGATGGACCTCCATAATGTCCAAGACAAATCTCCTTACATGACTCTTGGGTTTGTGCTAATGAAGTTTGTGCCTCCTGACGAAAGAGCCTCTTCACAGGAAGTACATCTTTTGAACAAGATTAAATCAGGTTTTGTTATACACAATAATCATCCTGTACCTCTTTGCTTGCTTATACACTGATCAATTGCTGATCGATGCTAATGTCTGCAATGCCTGTTTTTCATCAGTGTGCCTTCCTTCTTCTTTGGCACTTCAGCATGTCACTGTGTTCTTCATGAGAGGCTTGTTGAAAGCAAAAAGTGTAAATCAATTAGTGCCTGTATCGTAAACAAAAGCTCTTGGGTCAGTCAGAGAGAGCTCTGGAGCGCTGGAGAGCACTGCGTTTTGGTTTTATCTACAGATTAGTGAGAACACTGTTAAAACCTAAAATTCCTTGTCCAAACAAAAACCTTTGCAGTCATGATGAACCACAGGGTAAGGTATTGCACTGCTGTTCACTCCTTCAGCTAAACCTCTGCAGAGTTTTAATGTTTGAGAGGTTTATCACCAAACACACGTGTCTACCCCAACCCTGTGGCACATGAACAAGGTCTTCTTAGGCAAAGGGACACATCCTACCAACTATGCCGCAGGTTTATAGAACTTTGTGTTATTTTATTTATTTATTTTAACCAGTAATCAGCTAGAACAAATGAACTGGTCTGAAGGTTTAAGGCTGGTAGTCTTAAACAGCAGCAGCTCAGTGAATGAATATCCCAGACAAGAACTCAGGAGTAGGATTGTACCCTGTCTAAGACCAGCCCTCGGTATGTTAAAAACATATTGCCTGTGTAAAAGGTAATAACATTGGGTGCTCAGAGCTAATTTCAGGCAAGAAACCCATTTATTCAACTGAGGCTTGGGTGTTTGATGGTGTTTTCATTAGTAGGTGAATCCTCTGAGGTTATGTTTGGTTTTCAATGAACTTACCTAAGGAAAAATCAGTAGTGTGAATAGGACTAAAGAAATCAAATATCAAGTTATTATTAAGAAAAACTGAAAATCTTTGTTCTGACATGTAATGTTGAGTTTTGCTTTCTAAAACAGTGCTTTCATTTAATGCTGATTTATGGCCTTGTTATGGTTATTTATTACAGGAGAAGTACTAGTCTGTTATAAGTAGATATGAAGTATTGTAGATGGTGAGTAAATATGATTTCTGTTCATTCATTGACTATGACAACCATCATATATTATTTTCTCTTAATCACATTGTACCTAAACAGCAGTTTGTCATTAATCAATCAGTTATAAAATGTCCTAGTGTGAGTCAGGATCTAAATATGTCCTTGATTGCTGCATGAAGCTTTTGGGGGTTGTGTGCTTTATTAAAATTTGAGACTTTCTCTTTAAAAATTCAATCAGCAACTTAAACAATTAGAGAATAATAATTAATTTGATAGATTGAATAGACATGTTAAAAACTGGAAAAGTGAAATAATCTGTTATTATTTCATGATACTGTCATCTTATTAACATGAAGACTACTAATCTTTTCCAATGTGCTAAAGTGATTTTTCAAGTCTTCACTACTATTATACAACTCAGGATAAAATTTTAAAAAAGAAAAAAGTAAAACACAAGGGAAAATTTCTCCACTCCCTACATGCAGCCCCAAAATGACACCTGGAATTGCAAGTTGATGCAGATTTGCAACCTGATGTGCCAGGGGAAGCTGATACAGGAAAGGAAGGGATGGGTTTCCATCATCACTAGACTTGTAGTGAAAATGCCTCCCCTTTTGGAGAATGATGCCTGACTTGCTTGCTGTTCCCATATTATGGTCAATATATCTCCCTTTAAATGGTATTACATTTCAAACTGGAGGATTTTTCAGACATGGATATTGAATATAGATTTTCTCCTGACTTTTCCGTGAGTACAGCAGAAAACCCCAGACACAGTTGACAGAGAGCAGCAACATACAACAAGCACAGTATGAAAAAGCCTCTTCCCTTCTCCCAGAAAATCCAAGCAGTGTCTTCTGCCACTCACTGTCAATACCAAAGCAACTGCTCTGTATTCACACAGTCTTAAAGCTTTCTTCTCATTCTGATGTGTCTTGGATATTGTGTCTTCAAATTTTTATGTATTAAGTGACTAAGTAGAGGAGGTATTTGTCTAAGGTTTCTAAAATGCCTTCCCCTCACTCTGTGTCTGGAGAAATGAACTTTTGGCAAGTTAAGGTAGTTTGGCTTTGCAAGTAGGAAGGAGAAAAAATGAGACAGTATAAATAATTCTTTTTAAAATGTTCAACTCCTCTTGAAATGGTTTGCTATTAAATATGTGCCATGTCTGGGTTTGCCAAAAAGTCTCTACAGAATATCTCACATATTAATGACTTTTGGCTTTTCCATGTACAATAATGAGAAAATTCCAGGGAAGTTTGTGCTGCCAAAGAAATATTGACTAGATCAGAGGCGGGAGAATGGTTGAGGTGGTGGAGACAGGATGGCTTTCAGCTAATGGGGTGGGCACCTCCAGGTCTCCTCCAGTTTGGTGGAATGGGAGCAGTGGGAAGGAACAGCAAC
Organism: Formicarius rufipectus; assembly: GCA_013399695.1. Taxonomy (NCBI): domain Eukaryota; kingdom Metazoa; phylum Chordata; class Aves; order Passeriformes; family Formicariidae; genus Formicarius; species Formicarius rufipectus. The sequence continues at coordinate 1,063,790 of VXAU01005286.1, read as the reverse complement.
TCACCAAGTTGAGGGTAGATCTTGAAAAAGTCCAGAGTAAGATCTGTAAAAAGAAGTACTATTATTTTTAAGACCTGGTAGAAGAGCCACATGCCACTACCAAACCAGGTTATGTCATCTCCTGCACAACCACAGGGCTCTGCTCCCAGGACTCAAGGGCATGGCTTGGAAAGAATGGTGTGGTACAGGGTTGTACTGATACAACCTGGGCACATTCTCACAACACAGGTGGCAAAGGGACAGAGGAACAAATCCTGAGGGTATCCCGAAGGCATGGAATTGAGTGGGCTCTGGAGTTGTACTGAGACCCTTCAGTGAATTGAACCAGTGGGTAGAAGACAGAAAATTCTTGTTTTGACAGGAAGTATCATGGGTTTGGAGCAATATGACAAGAAAAGACATGCTCTGACTGACGCAGAACAATGCACCCTAATGAACTCCAGCCAATGGATGCAAGTAGCCAGAACATTGTATGTTGTAGAAGTCTGTGGTTATTTTTCATTAACTTGCATTACAGGACAGTATGGCCCTTGTATTTATCAGCTTTCAGCTGAGGATTGAGGCCAGTGTGGCTAAAGACAATATAAAAGTTTTCTCTGTAAAAGTCCTGTAATTGAAGATCTCAAAGCATTTTACAGGCATTAATAAATAAAGCCTCAAACACAGCTACCAGAATTTCAATCCCTAACGTTCAGCAGTGCTTGTAAGTGCTGTTATAATAATAACAGTTGTATCAATGCTCTTGCAATTCCAGAAATATTAATGGCATCTTCTCTGTCAACAACTTCCCCTCCTCCAGGCCTTACTTTCTTCTCATGGGCAGGAAGCAAAATTTTGCAAGGCAAAGAGCTTGCTGGCAAGTTTTGGTCATTTGGGATTTTGCTTTTGTGGGTTTTCATGTGTGTCCAAAAGAGGACACCAACCAACTGGAGTGCTTTCATGTACTAATAGGTGTTTTTCCTGTTGTCAAAAGCATTTTGATGGATGGTTTTATTTTTTACCTTTCTTACTGGAATGTGTTTGTGGTCACAGACATCTAATGAAGAGAACAAAGGAGGGACAATGTTGTAAAATCATTAGAAAAGGGAAACACTGTTCAAACAAATGCATTTTGCTATTAAAGTGCCATTTTCAGTCTTGTTTGCAGCCCCTACTGTTCCTTACACTGGTTCTTCACTGGGGACAAAAAATTCATTAAATGGCTCTTCATTTTACAATATCAATATGTTTTAAGTCAAATTGTGCATTCTTTGCAGTTTAATCTCTTTTAAACACAAAGCACCATCAGAAAGTTTAGCTGCAGGGGGGCTACAGGCAAGAAGGAAGATACAAACATCCCTCTTACAAGAAATAATACTAATAATGAATTCTTTCAAAGTTTAAAGGAAAATAGTGGCTTTTTTATGCCAAGACTGCAAGACCTGTTCATTGATCTTTTCAAAGAAGCCACAACAATAAGGAGAAACCAGAATGAAAGAAAATGAAAGCAAGAGAATAAAAGCCATAAGTAGTTGGGGGACACGGTAGCAACAATCCAGAATCTGTGGATATTGATGAAGCCTGGGATGAACCATATACATGATCCTAGGAAAAGGCCTGGCCGTATTACCTGACTCTGCTGTTAACTTTGCTTAATCACCAAGTATTTTTATTAAGAAAACTTTTTTTTTTTTTTAGTTTTTTAATTCAAAACACTGCTCATTTATCAGACTACTCACAGCTTGTGTAGTTTTTGGGGTGGACTCATTCTGTAAGTGGGAAGTTTTAGTTGAAATGGGACCTCAAACAGTTTGCAGAAAGCCAACCTTTCACTGGGGTCATGCTGGAAGGGAGACAGATATGCTGCCCTTTTGAAGCATAGAAGTTTCATGACAGATGTTTGTGGTTTGCATCAAATTGAGCAACTAATGATTTGTGCTGAGAATGTCTCCACTGGAATGTTTTAATCCACAAGTGACATGTGGTTCTCCTGACAATCAGTGTAAGGGACAGAACACCCATAGCATAGTGTCTAAATGAAAATGTCAACAATATCATGGCATGAAAGCCAGAGAGAACCTAGTGAAGAGATTTTTACAGTGTGTAGTTGTGCAATTTAAGTAATAATTATATTCATTCTTATTTGAGTGAAAGAAAATATGAAGAGTAGTTGAAAAGTTCAACTTGCTGTCTTTCCAATGAAAGTAGACACAAGCTGGAATATTTAACTTAAAAATCACATCTGAACAAGTTTTACACATTTGATGCATCCTCGCTGCATCAGACATCAATTCATGTCTGCCATGATATGGACAAAAAAACCTCTGTGATTGCTGGTTGAGGAATATCAATGGTGCCACTGGTAAGATGAATCCACATTTCCAGTCATCTCTTTGTGAGCATCGATAAACTCATTTGGAAGGGAGATTTCCTGACCTGATCCATCAGTCACACAACTCTAAAAAATGCAGGAAGTTGAGCAGGGGAAAACATGCAGCAAAATGGTTTCAGTGGCATAGAATGACCAGCAAAGAGAAAAAACAAAGGCTGATTCCCCCTAGTTCATGGGGAGGGAATGCCAGTACTGAATGCTTCCAAGAAGAGTGAAAGCCACTGAGATGTCCAACAAATGTGTGGAGGAGCCAGTCTTGTTATCATATGATTAGGATTTTAGGTTCCTATTGGGCACAGACCAAAGTAAGTCCTGGAACAAGACAGATAATGAACTTGGATTGTAAAATCCTGTGTGCTCTGCTGCCATTTTGGCCAGTGATCCTGTACCATATGTCAAGTGGGCTGCAAATTCCCATAAAGCAGCAGTTTGCTACACTAGACCTATAACAACAGAGGTTGTAAAAGGGATAAATGGCAAGTGGAAGGTGGAAAGCCTGCCAAATGTACAGCACATTCTTATTAACAGCAGCACAGCAGCCAAAGAGAGGCAGGAGTTGCATGTAGGAGTAGGATTGTGCATGGAGAGTGACAATACTGCCAAAGGGTTTTTCTTTTCTTTTTGCCTCTTCTGAAACTCTGCAGACACTCTGGGATTTTGGAATGGGAGTTCTGTCAGGTTTTTTAAACCATGTCTTTTTATTGCTTTATGGAAGGTAAATCTGTTACTCTACTCCTTTTCTTTATTGAAACTGTGCACACTGCTAAATCCTCTAGGTGTTGTGTGGATATAAGCTGTAATCATAAAATCATACAATCATAGAATGGTTTGGCTTGGAAGGGACCTTAAAAACCATCAAGTTCCAGCCCCAGTCTTCAGATATGGCTCTGGAAGGACCAAAATAATGAACCCTCTTAACAGGACCTATTCCATAAATGTTAGTTTTTATAGTGGGAATTACTGTAACTTCCACTGATCCTACAGGCTAAATACTGTTCATTGAAAGCTTTTTAACTCAGTGAATGCCATTTTGCCTAAATCTCCATGTCTTACGAGAGCAGATAAATTTCAACAGAATGTCACTAGTAAATTTAAAAGTGTTTTTACAAAGACTTTAACAGAAAAATACATTTCAAATGGTCATTTCAAACACTTGTTTTTTTACAAAAAAAAATTAAAATTAAAATCAGGATGGAATATTTCAGCATTTCTGAACTAAAACATTCGCAGTCATTTGTAACAATTTCATGTTAATGACTTAATTTCCCAGGAATGATTTAAGCATTGGTGGGGAAGGGAGGTTGCTTTTACCCATAGCAATTTTAATAAAAATAATAATAATTTTTTT
>VXAU01005286.1:1016093-1060020 GCA_013399695.1 Formicarius rufipectus | reverse complement strand
TAAATTTTAAAAATTTATTTTTAACCCATAGTGTTGGAAGTTCTGGCAGAATTACAATTGTTTTTATTGATGGAGTTGAAAAGTTATTGGGATTGGCTTCCATGTTCAGAATATGATTTTTTTCATTTGTCAGCATTTCATGAAAAGGACTGCATTTGTGGCAAAATTATTTGATTAAACATGTTACTGAATTTCTCTGCAGAGTTTAAGATTTCAATGTCTAAGGAATTTAACAAGTGACATACAAAGGCATTACATTGCTGTTTAAGTGATGTGTGTTTTTTGTACATAAATAAAGAGCAGATCCCAGGCAAGCTGAGTTTAAAGGCCAGTTATTTATGTTCCGGAAAGAAAATGTAGGACTAAACCTACTTACAGGCAGTCAAAACTAGAGGTGGGGGGGGGAAGGCAGAAAAAACTACACACACAAAAACAACAACAACAAAAACAAACAACAGCAATGTTAAAATAAAAGGCATTTGCTTGTTATATTTAACTCTGTCTGGCCATAACTTGTTAGCCTTTCTCCTGCTGAGTAATATTTGATTGATTTTACTGGGGTTGTTTACAAGTACAGTTCAGTTCACTGACATGGCTGGATGGATTTCCTAAACAACAAACTCTCATTTTAGTGATGGTTCCTCTGGTTCACACCAGCATTAAAGAAGGAGTTGTGTGTAATCTTCAGTGTTTGTACATTACTGGACCTAAAGACATAACTTCCTACCTTCAGATACTCTAAAGAATGGCAAACCTGTGTAGTTTAGACAAAATCTACGAAAAAAAAAAATTTAAAAAAATAGAAAAGAAATAACAGATAGGCATCAGAAAAATCACAACAGGGGCTAAAAGAAAAAGGAGACAGAAAAATCCATTTCAAATGAAAATAATAAAGGCCTTTGAACTTTGAGGAAAAAATAGAGGTTCATTTTGTACAAAGATAGTGAGATGTGTTCATTGATCTTTTTAAGAGTCAAGAAGAAATTGGCCAGCAGCTGAATAAAAGAAAATGAAGTTCCATTAATACAATCCGTCGAAAGACAACTCGGGTAAATTGATCAGTGCAGCACAAATAATTTCTAACCTTTCCCTTCTTTAGACAAGATGTTTAGGGTTTTGTTCTGGTTTTTTGGTTGTTTTTTTTTCTCCTCTCCCGAAGAGTGTAAACAGAACACATCACCAATTTCAAGTGCTTTTTAGATGGCTTTTCTAGCAATAATTGAAGAATTTCTGGAACTAAGCATAGTAATGGCTTTTCTTCTATCCCTCCCCTTTATCTCGCCCTCATTGCCTTGAAGAATATCAATACATTGAGAAAGTTTGAGGGCTTTTCTTTTCTCTTTTTCTAAACTCAATCACCTTCCTTCTCTGTCTAAATTCAATCATCTTCCTTCTCTGCCTACTCCTTCAAAGAGTTTTTTAAGCATATAGCAATTAAAAAACTAATGCAGCCATCACTATGCTATCTGTGTGTGCCAGGGTAACTTCATATTGACTGAAATGCAAGAGTCCAAAGGCCAAAAGATATTTAGTCCCTGACAGCCACAGATACAACCCTGGCCCTTTACCTTAAATAGTAAAGCTCTTGCTCGTAGTAGTGGCAGTCCTTTTATTTGAATCCTTTGTATTAGTCAGATATCTGATGTCATATGTAGGAGAGGGTTTGGGACCTGAAACGGCTGCTACACAGATGCAGCATCCTTTGTCCAGAGGAATTAGGCAAGCTAAAGGTACCAACTCTCCTCTTTTTTTGAAAGCAAACATCCTCAGCTCCCAGAAATGTGAATAAGAAACAAACTTGTTTATAGTAAAATAAGCCTATGAACTCTCAGTATTTGGATTTATTTCTTTCCCTACTAAAAAAATCTCTGAAAATCAACAACACAAAAACCAAACTTGACACTTGGGATTTGGCATCTTCACACAGCATCAAGTGCAAATCTAAAGCTATTCTAATTTTGCTTACTGGGAAGAAGTGCTGCGATTTGCATTGAAGCCACAAATTAACAATTAGAGTGTGGCAGTTAATGAAACAAAAGAACCAATGCAGCACCTTTGTGAATAGGCTGTAACCTGTGTTTATACAGAAAGCTTTGTAGAGTCCCCATGGGTTCTCTAAAGGAAATGGGCATTCGCATATGCTGCATAATTGTCAAAACATGAGGCTTTGTAGTCACATATCCAAAATACACTCCATTTTATAAAGCTACATCACATAACTCAGTAGCATAATCATTTTCTTCTCCATGAGCAAGTTGTTTCTTACCCCTGAGACAGAGCTTCATTCAGGTCAGGTATGAAGTTATGTGAAGGTCAGTGTGGGAAAGATCAAACTACACCTGTCTAGATCACACCCACTCTGCTAATAAAAAGGTAGATTCCCTGCCTGGTTTGCACACAGAAATACTTACTAAGGTCTTATATAGAATGGCAAAATTTTCCACAAAATGATTGAGTCCTAAACTCTGCAGGAAAGTGCTCGAAATAAATCATTATCACAAATATTTTAACACAGACATCTTTCCGACACAGCTTTCACTGCATGCAAATATTTAAGCTCATACTTAAGTTTGTTCTGATATCCCATCACTGAACCTGCAGAGGGGCATTAGTGATTCAGAACAGGATATTATCCACTGACAGATAATCATTGTCTGTTCAGAAACTTCTCATTTTACAGTACAGCTGGTGCCTATCAGCTGTGTAAAGGAGTGGTGAAGGGAGATTTGTACAGTTTAGAGGGTTTTTTTAAGAGAAAGTATAGGGTAAATATTAGCAATCACCATTTGACTAAAATCAGCAACAAGCCAAGATCTCCTTTGCTCCTTTGTAGGAAAGGATGAAAGAATCAATCTTCCTATCCTTTATTACCTAAGATACCCTTACACAGAATTATTTGGACATGTTTCCGTTTAAATCCTGGAACATGGTCTAAAGACTTGCTTGGATAGTAATTTTCACTTTTCATATCACTAAACATAAAAATGCTTTTTCTAGAAAAGCAAATGGATTAATTAAAGGAAATGTTAAATGAGATGTTTATAATATTCATACAGAGGAAACCAGCCTCACTTTTAGCCTGAGGATATCACATCAGACAGACTTCTTGATGCATCTATAAGGGGCACACAAATGAAGAGCTGTATTTTTTCACAAGCCCAGTGAACTTCAGATTTTACAGGGTTGTGTCCAGCAGTGAAGTCAAAGCCACGAGGGATTCTGGGAGCTAAGATCACACGGAAGATGTTTTATTACATGATGGGAAAACTGGGAAAGGCTGAACTTTCAACCTTTTTTGTGAAAGCATATGAATACAAAAATCAAGCTGATATACAATAGCAACTAATCATCAAGAAAGGCAATTGTTAGTGACTTGTGAAAGAAATCACCAGCAGATAAGAAACAATTGGAAAATATTGCTGTTTTTCTGCACCTAACTTATTCAAGCTTGGAAAGCAGTTTTCCTCAATAAGCTTTATGAGACAATCAGAGATGTTACATGAGAAGGAAATCAGGTCTTCACTTCTCTTGGCTTTTAGGAAGAAAGGAAAGAGTATGTTGGTTAACACTTAAGGACCTTTTCTGCACAGCACAAGAAATAAGGCTGTTAAGTAACAATGCCATCACTGACAAGCACCAGGGGAAGCCAGAACCAGAGGACAGCAATGAATATGTGGCCTCTTGGAATTTTTTTCCCTCAGAGATGCCTCTGCCAAAATAGTTTCATTTACATTTAAATACCTTACCCAAGCCAANTTTTTTTTTTTTTTTTGTACACCGTGTGTAAATCCAAAGATGAAGATAATGCTGAGGAATGGGCATTAGTGATGGAAAACATCTTCTGAACCCTGAAGAACTGGAAAATTCTTTCTTTTCTTTGCTCATCACTTGTTTGGGCTGTGCCATTATACAGATCTCCAGCCAGACAATACCTGTTTTGTTCTCCTGATTCTGACCTGAGTATAAAATATACAGTACCACTCTACTTGCTAATACTATAACAGAATATCCTTTTCTTCCTCTGTTTCCCCACAGTGTCTGGCAGCCCTTTCTCTGCACTCTCCCCTAGTTTAGGAGATGAGAGATCTGAACTGCTTATCAGATAAATTGATGTAGATTCATCATTCTCCATCTCTGTCCTGAAGAAGCAGTCACACATCTGATGTTCATCTTAAAATCGTATTCTATATAATAAAATTTCTTGTGAAATCTCTCCCTACATCATTATATGTTCAAATGACAATATTAATCATCCAATGGCATTTGAACATCTACAGAAATCCTTGGAAGTTTTTTTTTATATGGAATCTGCTCAGTTTAATGAAGCTTTTAATTGACTGCATTAAACACCATCCCACCACCAGCCCCTATTTATAAAATACAGTCTTTGTTAGAAGAAACTCCCTTGATTTGGCAACAAGTGGACTTCCCTAGAGGGGTTTCCAACTATCTCTGATTTCTATCAGTTTGAAATAGAGGTATTGCATCCAGAAGTGTAGATTTTCTTATAATAGATGTAAAATAAGATCAATCCATCCAAAATCTTAAAGCATTTTGGTACCCAGTCACATCTACTGCGGAGCCCAGTCCTCTGGCAGATATTTAAGGATGGAGAAGTGTAGGTAGATGTGTTTTAGTCACTTAGATGAAGGGTCAGATTACAGTAAAAAGTCTATAAACTGAGTTTCTTTTCATTCTTTTTTCCTTCTCTCAGTTTATGCCACAAATGTATCACTTAGAGACAGAATGTTGGGTTTATTTTGCCTTTTCCCTCGTTGTATATTAAATTTAATAGAAAAATCCAGTTATTATGAAAAGAGAGCCCTGCTATAATTGTCACAAACAAGTTAGCATAACAGTGAAGAGCAACAACTTCCTGAAGTCAAAGAAAGTGCTGATTTATGACTGTCTCTGAGGCGTGATTGATATGGAATGTTCTGAAGGAATATTTTCAAGATTTCTTCTTCATTTTACAGCTGCTTCCTCAGATCATCCTAGCTGAAGCATGTTTGCAAAGGGAAGTTGCTTTGAAAGTGGGAACTTTCCACAAATTCATTTTCTTTTCCTTAAAGAAGGAAAAAAGAAAGAAAAAAAATCGAGCCTACAAAAGCCATTATTTAAACAGCCTTCTTTTTAAAATGTTTCCGGCAGATGTTTATGTAGAAAATGTGCTGGAGCTCCTTCAGTAAGACACAGAAGTGACATTTCTTGAGGGTTTTAGCTGGAGAATTTGTCTTTCACATCATGTCTTTAAACATCTGCAAAAGGCAACAGAATCTTTATTATCCTTCTAACTTGAAGAGAGGCACAATGCACAGTCCTGAGTCCTTAAAAAATGGTATTTAATGGGACTGACAGATGAGAAATATCCATCTCTAATGTTTTCCTTCAGCAGAAATTCACCTCTTGACCTTATGACTCCAGAGTACTGCTGCTGTCTTCCAAAAAAGAACATTTCCTTCCATTCAGATGTGCTTTCTATGGTTTTGTTGTTTTGTTTTTCCTTATTGCTCAGTTATTTGCTCTAGGGGAAAGTATCATCCTCAGGATTCAAGCAAAAATAAGATTCTAAATACTGCAAGCACACTTGTACTGGGTCTGGTTTATGGCACTTGTGTTTCCAACCCTCTTTTAATATCCTCAGTTGGATATTTTATTTCTTCCACACAAAAATCAAAGCTGGCTTATCTTTTAAATGGATTTTGAAAGCGTGGTGTCATTCAGTTTTCCAACTCCTTTGCTTGAGTTTGGTTATTTGCTGCTGTGTAGAAAATATGGATCAGGACCATTGCTCAGGACTACTCAGGTTAGCCCTTCTACCTCACAAAATAACCTTTTTGAGAAGAATTCCATTTATCTTTTGGTTTTCTGGTTTGTTTCAGGTTGGGGTTGGAAGGGGGCAAGGTTTGACTGAGGGTTTTTGTATTTGGGCTCTATTGTCTTTTGGTTGTTGAAGCTTTTTCTCTCTCCTCCCTCTTCCTTTTCTCTTTCTTTTTTTCCTTTCCTTTTATTTTTTTTTTCCTCCCTCAAGGGTTTTCTCTGGGAAAAGTTTTCTGGGCTTCTGTCCAGCCAGTGTCACAATTCACAGCTGTACTGTTTGATTCAAGTACTTCAAGCTGCCAGTGAGGTAGAGCCAAATGAGATTAAGGGCTTTTTTATTAAAGCATTCACCCACTTGGGCTGGTATGGTTGAGGCTACGTCAGGCGTTCCAATACGAACCCCAATTTCTGGAGACCTTTAGTTCCCAAACATAAAATATTTATGCCAGGCTGAAAGCTGACCTAGATGTGTTCATCTGGGAGGAGCTGGAACTCCTTGGAAAGAAATCGTTTGGCTTTTATTAAGTTACAGCTTGAAGACTGGAAAATGTACTGATTTCTGGATAAGCGACTTAAATTGTAAATAAATAGAGGTTTAGCTGTTTATGTTAAAAACAGCAAGAGGCATAAACTAAACAGATCTTTTCAGTGATGAATTTTAAGGGAAGGCATGTTTTAGGCAGCAGGAGATTAATCTGTGAGTTTCCTGCCCTGGCACGTGGTGGATTTGAACCCTCCATGCCAGTCAAACTCAGACACTCCCAGCTCTGCCTGCCCCACTCTGCCCACTCCACCCCAAATGTCACCCCTGAGGCCCAGCCACGATGCCCAGCCATTTAATTTACTTTTTCTATTGGGATAAACCATGCAGAATTAGTGATGTGAAACTAAATAGCACTGTTACTTGTATTTCGGATGTGAGCCAAAATCTGAACACACATTTTCAGAGAGAAATGCATTTTTAAGCTCCCTTTCCTTTTGAAAAGCACCAAAATTAAAGCAGATCTTTTTTATACTGATTCTTATCTTTTGTGTCAACATGTCTGAAGATAAATGAATTGATATTTTAAACATAAGCACACATGTGTCAATGGAAAACACGATCTGCTGTAGTAGAGCTGATCAAAAATGTTTTAAAAAATAAGGAAGAAAATTAGACACTTTAAAGGAAAAAAAATCATCACTCTAAAATTATTTTTTCCATAAATTGGAGCCAACTATAAAGGTATGAGAAGGTTTTGAAGGTTATTGAGATTGCAAAATCTGAAATTCTCAGACCGAAGTAGCCTTTTGCAATCCTCCTTGTCCTGTCACATCAGACCCTTGTCAGAAGCCCATTTCCAGCTCTCTTGCAGCCCCTTTAGGCACTGGAAGAAGCTCTGAGGTTTCCCCAGAGCCTTCTCTTCTCCAGGTGAACACTTCAAGCTCTCCTAGCCTGTCTCCAGGGCCAAGGGGCTCCTGCTCTGGAGCATCTCCAGGACCTCCTCTGGACTTGCTCCAGCAGATTCATGCCCTTCTTCTGTTGGGGGCCCCAGAGCTGGACCCAACCTTCTGCTCACACAGCTGGGGATGCAGCCCAAGACACATTTGACTTTCTGGGTTGCCAGTGCACTCTACTGGGTTGTCTTCAACTCCTCATCCACCAACACCCCAAGTCCTTCTCCTCAGGGCTGCTCTCAGTCCATTCTCTGCCCAACCTGTGTTTGTGCTTGGGATTGGCCTGACCCACGTGCAGGAGCACCCACATCATCAGCTCTGCTGCTCTTGGAATCTTAGCAGTGTTTGAGACTTAAAGGCTGAGAGACTGCTTAGGCCTACAAGACTTAAGAAGAAATCAAAGACAACAACATTAATATTCTGTGCAAATGTGAAGAAGCCATGAAAGCTTTGTTTGTTGCTAAAGAAACCAACCAAATCAAACAAGTTGAAGAAAACAAATACTTGTATAATTGTTTTAATTAAAACTGCCACTTATTCCAGTAAAAACTGCAGCACAGTTGTGCTCTTCAAATATTTCTTGCTTAGACTTGCATGCTAAAACTATGTGTAATAAGTGAAATAAAACATTGCCAGCCATTTTCCAGTCCCCTTTGACACAAAAGCTCCAAAACAAATTGCAAGAAACCCATGCAAAACTTTGTGATGTTTACTTCAGATTTTATCCAAGAGGAATTCATGGAACTTGCCATTCAATTCCAAAAGCATGTTATCTCAAATGAAATGTAATGCTTCTTAAATCTTCAAAGAGCATCATGGCATTTAGCCATAAAACTCACTGTGACTTTAGACATTCAAAAACAGCATTAATACCAACATCAGACTGCCCTATATGGTTATTTGAAGTCTTCATGGCACAAACTTGCTTTCTTGGGTCTGGGCCCTCCATACATTCAGTCTCTAGTAAATGTTAGAGCAGCCATGGAACTGCTTTGCCTTTCACTGGCTGCTTATTCCCTTCACCTTTTTGCACTCCACAAGATTATTTTGGCATCTCAAAATAAGTCAGATACAGAAGGGCTCATTGTGGGTTCTCAGCTCCTGGAACCAAGCCTCTGCTTTTTAATGCAAAGTATGAATGGTATAAATACATCTCAATTTTAATTGAAGGAGAATGTCTGACCTTTCTACAAAATAGTGTCACATAAGGCTCCTGTATTTCTTGTGACCTTTTCCAATGCTCATTAGGCTTTTGAGCATGCAAGTTCAACTTAAATTTGAAATATTTTGTCTTCCTCAAATACAGGCTGGCTTCCACTGCAAACTTTGGTCCCACATTTCACTGCTGGTATATGAATCCAGAACACTGTTACTGTGTGGTGAAGAGGCAGTTACAAAATCTGAACCACACGTGCTTTCCCCTCTCAAATAATCTGTTCTGATAATTTAGTTTTGATTGAGCCTGTCTTTTATCTTCTTTTCTCTGCACTCTGGGAGCTTTTTTTCTTCAATACTTGGATTTCTGTACATTTATGTTAGGAATCATTTTTTGTATATATTAATTCACTATGTCATTTCAAAGATCTTCTTTTTTTCCGTGCTTCCTAAGCATTAGTGTTTTTAAACATGGGAGAGGAGAGGGTGACTATTAGAAATATCCTACAGGAAGCCATAATTTATCAATGAAAGTGTTGAAATTTTCTTCTAAACGTGTTATGTTGACCTCTTTGGAGACTATAAAGAAACTTCTAATAACGGTTCTTTTTTGTCTTTTTTTTTTTTTCCCCAGTGACTGGATGACTGAAATAATTTGAAGTCTGTTTTTACTGGAACTTGATCACCACCTGTTTGAGTGGAGAAACTGAGGACTGTTTGAAAGTAATGCCTTTGGCAGCACATGCACCTTGCTCAGTTTGTCTCACATCTTCATCTTATCATATGAAAGGCTTTTCCAAGCATTGCCTGAGAACAGTGAAAACCTCATTAGGAGCTGAAAACTATTGAGGATTTCAATGTTGATAATGAAACTGTTATTTATGAAATTGCTGAAGAGGCATACAAAGTCTAAAAAGCAACAGCCTACTAGACAAAATAATAGTCTAAGGAAAAGGAGAAATGTAATTATGTCATTCCTATTTTACAATGGCTTTTCCCTTGCATGGTGATAATGAGAGAGGGTCATAGAACTGTGAGATGCAATTGTTTCTGGCATCTTCCAGCCTGATTTCAGAACTCATATGGGTTTCCCATGTCCAGTTACATTGTGGTAGTATGCAAAAGGCATGATCTGTCAGGGATCACTGAAGATGTGGAAGTATTTGTCTGCTCAACAGCCTTTAGGCTCATGTAAGAAAAAGTGGGAACCCCCACCAGAGAAGAAAGAAAAAAAACCAGTAAGTTTTCTAAAACATAGGCTAGGTCCTCTCTTGAGTTGTGCTGTCTCTGCACTGCTACAGAGGCCTGTGTGGTAAATTCTGTGACTAAACCCATCAGATACATGCCAAGCTGAGACATGTTTAACAGGAAGATGTGTGTTGTGAGGGAATAAAGGCTGTACGGTTTCCTAACTCTACTTCATTATGTGCTTTTATTCCACTGAAATCAGTAATCAGGTCAGAATAGAGCTACTGAAATATGATGGGAAATAAGGGCCTTTAATGCAAGCCTCTCTGCCTGTCTGTCCTTTTATAAGGCACCTCCCAACACAGTGTCTGAGTGCAGAGTTCCTCACCTTCATCTGATTTGAAACTTAAAATGGATGCAGTGAAGACCTACCGTCCATAGTAAACTGCTCAAGATGAATCAGCTGTTCAGATTAGCCTCCCAGGAATGATAATGGGGCTCTGTGTTCACAGCTGAGTTATTTAAACTGTCTGATTTGGTCCACAGCTTCCTTGGACATTAATAGGTTGACTGCTATGTCGCTGAACTTCGTGCATGGAAGGTCAGCCTTTGAAAAGCTAAATAAGGTAAGTGCAAACTGAAGAGCGTTCCAGGCGATACCGCGCACTCGGAATGCACTCGAAACCCCCAGGAATCACTGCTGCTCCTTTGCATTTCTCCAGAGCTGATTTCAAAGTGGGAGATCCTTGGATCAATGCTTTGGGTTTGATCTCTCATCCACCAGGAGATTTGGGGGTTGTTCACATGTTACAAACATATGCTCCTCCTGATGCGTCTTGAGCAAAGCGGATTGAAAACTTCTCAGAAGGCAGCTTTTCATCAGCAAGTGCAGCCTTGGATGAATTGGAAAGATTTCTCAGGGCTACAGCAGCTTTGCTGAAATTGCTGAGGAGCAGCATTATCAGGCAAGGACACTTCTCTTCAGTAAAGACAGAATGCTTCATTTGACTTTTGTTTGATTATATTGTAAATTCTACAGACTATAGCACACACCTTGAAGCCATTAAGGCAAAATGAAGAATTCAAACAGTATCAAGGTGAAATCTTTTCTACTGCCCTAAACAAAGCATAATTCACTTGAAGTATCTGTGATGATTGTGACAATCTCATTTTTGTGATATATTTCATCATTTATATTAATATTCCTCTTTGAAAGAAAAGCAAATTTTGGCATGCTGATATCCCCTCCAGACCCATGAGAGTGACTGGAAAAGGCAGGGTAAGAGCATCCCTCTTCCCTGTCCACAAACCCTCTCTTTGATGCAGGACAATGACAGGATGGAGAGGAGGGAGAAAGATAAGAGTTAGTTTATCATCTATAAATAGAGACAGCCCTTCACACTCACTTTCTTGAGAAGCCTTAGAGCACTAAGGAAAAGAAGAATGGAATAATCTAAGAGATGCTGGGAAAGTCCTGCACATTTCAGGAATGTTCAAAGGCAGAGTTTACTCTGGCAGTCCAAATTCAGAGGCTTATTCTTTAAAAAAACACCATCATTTTGTTTCTCAGGTTTAATTCCGTCCCATGCCTACCAGTTGTAAGGTTTGTTGGGCAATAAGCATAAATGTTTTATGATATAAATCATTGCCCATGACATACATGGAAAGCATTACTTCTTGTTTTCTACTGACATGGTTGTAGTTTCTCCTTCTGAAATGCTGCAAAATACCAGGCAGAATCAGCAGCTTGGTTCAAGCCTAGGGTTTTAGATTATGTGAGTTACAAACTGAAAAAAATTGCTGGGAAATTCAGCAAAGGTAGGTTGTCATCACACTTTGACCTGAAATGGAATAAAACTGTCCACTGTTAAGGGATCTAATAGCAAAGCTGTCAACATTACTCAAAAGTATTTTTAAAAGAATTGTTTTAAAAGGACTTTACTATATTGGATTTCTTCCTGTTTGTTTTTCTTTTCTTTTTTTTTTTTTTTCCCATAAGTGAAGAGGATGTAGAAAATAGACCATCCATGGAAAACTCAGAATCCTATGGTGGCATCTGTACTAGAGGATCTTTTTGTGGGAGGTAAGCAACTAGGCCATTGCTGGTGTTGATTAAAAACAGTCTGATCTTATGTTTTAAAAAAGATAACAAAAAGCCCGTCCTCTAAACCAACAAGCAAGTGATACCCAATCCAGGAAGCTCAAAATCAACAAAATAAACCTTATTCCAAAAGCTGGGTTTGCTTATTAATTGACTGATTTACTACCAATAAGAGCACACTTTCAGGCTGGTGGGCTTGATGAGAGGTACTTGAAAGACCAAACTGAACAAGCATGTGAAATATTTAAGGCCACATTTTTATATTTATTAAAAACAGCCTAAATAATTAAACTAGTTGATTCACTAGTGGCTTTCAGGCTCATGCCCAGAGTGAAAGGTCATGACCTGACATACCAGGGCCCCACTTGGTACCGATGATTGACAGGAAAAGGAAATAAGTTGATATCTTTCACGTGGGAATCACAGCTTGTAGCAACTATGAGCAAGTGGGCTATTTGGACTTTGTGGGAAAACTTAATTGTGTTATTATTCAAAATCTTCGTTCCCAAAGTTGGTTCAATGGTGATTTATTTACTTATGTGATAAAACAGCTGTGTACTGTAATAAAATACAGGTCACTTGCTGATGTTTAATGCACAAAACTGGGGATATGTTTGGTTTCTTTTACTTTGAACTTACAATCACACTAGGCAGCAGGGATGACTTTGAATTATTAGGAATTTTCTGATAGTGTATTGGAAATAATTAATGTTCTCATCATACTATATATTCTTCAGGGCTTGGTTATGGAGAAGGAGGAAGGCACCATACATTGAAATATGAGCGCGTCTCCACCATATGCTTTCATTATTTCTTTATAATGATAAAAAGGGGCTGCATTCAGTGCCAGACAATGTCATGGCCCCAGAGATTTCAGTGGCCTGCAGAAAAAAGGAGAAAAAAGCATTTATGATGTGAATGAGGATTTGAAATGGCTTTTTTTAAAAGGCCTAAGATCCACTTTCACCCTAAATTCTGAAATCACTTGAAAGATGTCTAGATGCGACTTTGAATAGCAACTTTCCACCAGGCTCTGTTTTATGTGCAGTATTGCTGCCATCTTCACCAGTCTTTGTTACAAGGTCACATAATTGTACCAAGCAATAGGACCTAGTCTAACTTCACATGTTGTCTGATTTGTTCTAGCAATGAACCCTGTCATCTTTATACAGAGAATATATTCTTTATTCTTTACCCCAGTCATTTACAAGATAGCCAAGTGATGCTTGTTTTGTTTATCACTCTGAGTTGAGAAGTTCAGGGGGGTTCATATCAGCTGCCCTGTCATTGTGCCTTCCTGCTCATTCCCCAAAGCCTGCAGTGTGGGGACAGTGTGAACTGTTCCAGGGTGCAGCTCCATCCCATACTCCAGGGATTTTCTACCCTTTTGCAGAAATGCCATGCACTGCCTGTTCCTGCAGCATTGTGTATGGGCTGTTGGATGATAACAGTCCATTGCAAGTCCCATTAAAGTCAAAATCAGTTTTACCCCATGACAGGCCACAATGGGAAGGGTTTGCACATTGCAGCTCTGTGTGACACAACAGTTTGGGTGATAAAGCAGGCGCTCCTGGCATTTCCCTTGGACTGTCTCCAGTATAACTTCTTTCCCTAGTGTTTCCTCACATCTTATTCTCAATACAGAAGAAAGCAGCTCTGATTGGGAAACTGGAAACTCTGCCACTCGTAGCACAATTTCCAGGAGAGCTTTAGGCCTTAAAATAATCTAACACCAATAAACAAGCTGGGTTACACAGTAAATCACAATAAAGGTTGCTTCACAGAGTAAGAGCTGGTGGTATTTCTTTTGCATTGTTTTGATGTTATTCCTTCATATTTAACATCAGGCAATAGTGCATGATATTTTAGAAATAGTACAGACATCAGATCCTGCCACGGGAGTGCAGTTCAGTGATAAATTATAATTACTGGCTGAGAAATAAAATCAAGAAAAATGGATCCAGGGGCATTAACATACTCTAAATTGAAGACCTTTCTGCAGTTGTACCAACCTAATTCCTTTGAACATTTGAGCAGAAGGGGGAACTACTCAGGATACCATTTTTTTTCAAGCAAAAATAAAAAAAATGTATGTACATCCTTTACCTACCTGTCCTGAAACGAAAAGGCCATGACTAACCCAAATCCAGCCTTTTTCTAGAATTTATTCAATGACAAAAAGAAGATAGTGCAAACAGAAGACCAGTTATCAGCAGAGCTGACAGTGAAGTACCAGCTGCAGATATGTGGAAATGTGTCCAGTGTGTGAGAGGCTACAGTCTGACCTTGCACTGCCCATGAATGTGTTCAAAAATCATGGTGACACTGGTTTGTGACTGACTTTGTCTAGATTCAGCCTGAACATCAAGAGGCAAAAGGCTTTCTATCCTGTGCCAATCCTCTGATCTTCCCATTCCTCTCCGCCTCCAGGCGCTCCATCTCAGCAGCTCCCTGAAGTGAGCACCATGACATGAATCCAGAAGGGGAGAAGCCCACAACTCTTCAGAAAAGAGCAGTTATTCTTAGCTTTGTTTTGCTGATGTTTTTCTTTTCCTTTTTCTTTTTCTTCTTTTTTTTTTTTTTTTTTTTAAGAAAACAGAAAGCCTGCCAAAATTTGAGCTCTTTGATGTGCTTTGGAAAGAAAAACAATGCTATCTATCCAAGGCCTCTGAAAGGAACATAAATATGTCATTTTAAGGCATGAATTACTTGAGAGGAACAATCAATACACTTCACAATTAAAGATGGTCAAGAATTTTTTAATGTTTTGCTGGATATTTTGTATTAAGAAATTTTCAGAAACATTTGCCTGTTTCAGTGAGACTTTCTTTAGGAAAATTTCCTGAATTATATGGTGGGTGAAAGGCAGGAGGGGGAAGAAAGAAGAAGACACTGATATTTGCTGTAGAATATTCAACAATCTAATAATACCCCTGGGAGATATCCACCTCATTCAAGCTTTTCTTCTGTCAATTTGGACTGAGTATATGAACTTGCCTCATCCACTTTACTAATTCTACTTTGGGTAATGAGTAAAAAAAAAAGGTCATAAAAGCAGTATCTGTTCTGTTTTGTTTATTTGTTTATTCAGCTTTGAGTGGACCCTTGCTTTATAGAACTCTTCAGCTGTAAATGAGACACTGACTTCATTGTCTCACAGGAAATTTGCTTTAGATGGAAGAGACCCAGGTTGGAATCTCTGGCCAGTAAATGTAGGGAAGCTTTTGAAGCTGCAACCGTAGATGTCATAACTTAGTAACTAAACTTCTGTTTGCCCTCTGTTTTTAAGATTTCTCCTCCATCACTCCAACAAATCTTGAAAGAGTTGATTTATGCAAAGAGAGTTTTTGACATTTTTATTAAGTACAGGCATTTAATAAAGGCATTCTTTCTGCAATGTGACTAAACTAAGGTAAAGAAGCACTTGTGCTATTTCTCTCTTTTTACTGAAGTTTTTAACAGATTTCTTTTTTTGCCTTCCTGTGGCAGTGCCTATTGCAGCATTTACACTATCTGGTCTCACTTTCCACTGCAGTGGCTGTATGGGAAATGCACCTGCTTGTACAACTGACCCTTAGAGAGGTTTCTATTTATGTCTATTATTTCTAGTCCGGTGTTTTCAAAGAAAAATGAGTAGAAATTAGACACAGGTTGCAAACGACAGGCCGCATTGCTGTAGGTTGATATGTAGATGTTTGTTGTCTCATTGCCCATGCTGCAGTTTCTCCATGGATTGAGGTGGGTTACGTGGAAAGGTCATAGAAACCCAGAATTGATTGGTTGGAAGTGAACTTAAGGACCATCTCCTTCCAAGCTGCCTGCCACGGGCAGGGAAGATCACTCCCTACCTCAAGTTCAGACTACTGACTGTGAGAAAGGTAAAGAAGCCTGACTTTCAGAAGAAAGGTGGTGTGTATTTCTGGAAGGTTTCTTAGTTTGAGTTTGAGTATCTGAAAAATTGAGACTTCTACAATATCTAATCACCTTGTGAAAGTCCAGGCCAGGATTTCAGACTTTGAGGACAGCAGGCAAATGCTTTAAATTAGAGGTTTCAATTAAAGAATATTAAGTTCTCTTCGGTAACAGGAGATGTTTTAGGAGAAATGGGAATAGCCAGGTGGGAGTAATTGGCTTTGGAAGAGTTGTATGTGGGAACTCTGCCCGGCCCTTCCTTTTATTATGGCTGTTTTCTTTCCACAGCTCAGGAAGACTCATATTTATGCACAGTCTTACACTTCAGTGGGATTCCCTGACTCGGAGACTGTCAGCATCAGCTTATTATACGAGCCCTTTGTTTTATCCTATACAATACATCTCGCTCTACGCAATTTGGCCTCTTAACCTGCCGTGAAATATTTCAAGGGCTTGTTGCTGGAAGACGTGTCTCTCCTTGCTGTGATTTCTGCAGCCGGGGCTGCATTTTTGTGACAGCTTATAATGATTCGTGGTGGCTTGCAATACAATGAACTCATGCTGCAGAACAGCACACTGAAAAAGATCTTTCAAATTATTGTTCCGGTGCAAAAGGTGCCCAATCACCTTCCACCTGCAGATTAGTTGGTTGCTATAGGAACACACTGTAGCTTTTCAGGGCTGCGCTACTGTAGTGCCCAGATTACTGACTCTGACAAACACAATAGGGGGAAAGAATCACGGGTTATTAGTGCTGCTGCTGATGTGGTGTTATAAACCTGGGGTGGCATAGAGAGGATGAATAGAGCAAGAGCCTTGAAACGCGAAGGACAGGAGGAGGAGAGGGAGCAGAGTGAAGTGGAGCTAAAGTCGTCACTACAAAAATGTTGTCTTTGATCTTATTTTCCACTCTGAATAGATATTTTCATAATATAATGCCAAATGCAAGCAATGCTATAACTGATGGTAGAGCCACTGGTCATGTCTTTATGTTAGGAGAGGGCTGCTCCTCCTCCCTTCTCTTTTCTTCCAGTGAGTATTGAAATCTGAACCTTTTCATTCCTGCAGGATTAACTCTGACCAAGGTCAGAACAACTAGTCAGCAATATTCTTCATGGGTGAGTCAGGCCTCCTGCATCTCTGGGAAATATCACCTGAAATATCCACCCATGCATAGGACTTTAACAGGGAATTTTGCAGTGCCAGAAACAGGTAGAGAATAGCTGAGATCAGGTCTCTGTCTACTTTGGTGGCCATAACTGAGACTCAGGAGTTTACACTGCTGAGCACCCTCCTGCAGAGCGAGCTGCCTGTGTGCTTCACAGGGGAGAAATAACTGCTTGCAGCCCTGGTTTGTAGATGGTCTAAAATTCCCAGAAATAGTTTTGCTACCACTTGTGCTTGGGCAGGGTGAAGTGAAGGAATAAAATATATACTTGTCCATTGCTTGTGTGCCTTGAGCAAAACAAGCTGTGTTTAGTCACAAGTTCACCAGATGGTACTCTGGGGGTTATTGCTGTTATATTACATTACTGCAATATATTAGACAAGGCATAGTGATTCATTCTCTCTCCTCATTGCTTTTGGAGGTTCTGTTTCCCTCCCAATGGAAGCATAGTTGACCCTGCATCTCATGACCCCTGGGACCCCTGTAGGGTCCTGTTGGTGCCCATTCACCATGGGCAGGAAGCACCAAACATTACAGCACCAGCGACAGCACCAAGCATTACTAAAGACATGGCTTGGACTCATCACTGTGCCCAGAGAACTGGCTCCGCTTTCTGATTAACCAGATGATTTGTAACATCATTTTATTCAATCTTGACTGCCTCCTCCCTCCTTCTGTACTCCCACCCCTCTTGTTTTGCCTTGTCGTTGGAGCCTCCCCAACCTCATAATTGGACCCATGTGACCCTCTAAGCTGGGAAATGGAATTGCCCAACCACTTGTTCACAAAATGGACTGGAGCACAGAGTTTGCACTGTACTTTCAGAGCCCAGGAACTATCAGAACACCACAGAGAGGCATTGTTTTCCTCCACTTCTGATACTCTGCAGGCTGAAACCCTCAGTGAAGTGAATTATGTGCTGAACGACACCTAAGAGCCCGCCCTGGATTGATGCCACATGTGCACACGGGGCATAGGTGCTGCTGCTGGTCAGCTGAGTGGCCTCTGGGACCATCTGGCACCCCTCTTTGGCCTCCCTGTCTCCACCATTATATTTCCTGACCAGCTGCTTTTCCTCATTGCCCTTGACAAAGCTTCCCAAGCCACCATTTCCTTTGCTATGAGAGAAGAGAAAAAAAATGCCACAGCCCTTCACCCCCTCCCGATGGCCTTGAGCTTCTGGTGCCCCAAGGGCCTGCCCTGGCTCTCAGGTTGCCTTCTGCTCTCCAGCACTGGATACTGTGCCAGTACCAGGATACTGACTTTAGCATCCCCAGTGCCCTTCTTGCTCTCGCCCAGCCACAGGCTCAAGATTATCTGTTCCACTCTCACAAATTAATGAATCCATGAGCAATACAAGAAATGACAAAACTTAGTTCAGTTTTGCCTGAGGCATCTAGGAGAGCGAGGACACAGGTTGGTCTGAACATGCTTGGATCAGAACTTTGCCACAGGTGTTACTGTAATTTCAGGCAACTTGAAAACTGCAAATTGGGCCCTCTGTCTCTTAGATTATGCTTCTCATTTTATGATCCTCTGGAGGAAAATTAATTTCCCGAGCTGAACTCCTGTCTGCAAATTTAGAGGGATGGAACAGTCTGCCTGTTTAATTTTAAATGGCTTTAAATGGGGACTTACAAAGGAAATGGAGAGATACACCTAACCAGGGAGGTATGAAAAGGTAGCTCCAATAAAATAATGGGAAAATCTTCCACCACCATTGTCATAGGTATGTATGACCCTAGCAATGCTCAGGACTGCTATGGGAGCAATGGTGCAACACTCCTGTTATGCCTTATTTTTTTTATCAACAATGTTCTCCTCCACTTTGACGTCAGCTTCCAGATTGCTTGCTGTGATGTACTGCACCTTTCATATTTTCTTTGCAGTCATAATATTGCTTCAGTCGTAACCTCAGCACTTTGAGGAATAATTGTCCCTGACAAGGGGGTGAATCACTGGCAGAGAGTTGATAAGCATTACATACAGATGACAGAAGTCAGGACATATCGGATTACTGCTGTGAATATAATAAAAGAGAGCCTAAACACTTTGGCAGCTCAAAGACAAGCCATTTCATAACTCTCTAGTGGGGCTATTATCTTCCATTTACTGCCACTGATAACCAGGTTGCAACTGTCTCCCTAGGATCTAGTTACAATTCACTTAACACTTAGAGGACCAGACATATTGGAGGACACTCAGATGAGGATAATTTCTTAAAGATCATTTATTTTTAAATTTTTATCTTCCTTACTCCCCTCTTTATAGTGCGATAAGAACCTAAATCAGGAAGCTTTGAACTTCTTTCGGGAAAGGAGAGTTCATGGTCATCTTCCCTTTAATCTTTTACTCCTGAGTTTCTTTTGAAGCCAGTCATTCATATCCAGCTGAATAAGTGACAAGCAGGTTTCCCCCCTCTGTTACCCTTGTATTACATACACCCAGACCTAGAAGCTTGTTCTCATACTGACTCCATTAGGTTTACACGTAGGTGTTATGGTTTTATTTTTGTAGCCTGGAAGGCGCACCTGAGCTTACAAATCAGGGAGTATTGGTGTGTATCAGTAACAGATAATTCACAGCAGTACCAATTGCAATCCACATTGATGGAGTCTGGATACAGATGATATTTATATGCCCTGTGTGAGATTTGGTTTATAAACCTCAGTGCCTAAGATCAGTTTAACACTTTATACTCCTAGATATCAAAGTTCTCTCTTTTAGGTAAAGAGATAAAAAATTAGTTTGCTATGGCAGAAATCTGGCAAATCGCCAGTGAGTCTCCTTAATATCCAGCACACCACTGAGAAATATTTATAAAGCTTAGGAATGAAACCCTCTCTGTGTGAAGGGAAACACTATATTCTGCGAAAATTTTCTCCTGAAGCAATACCATGAGCAGCAAATGTAAGACCTGCTCAGCTTTCAACACACAAGGTGTTTTTAGATGCAGGACAAAAGCTGTTTCACCCTGTCTTTCTCAGGCTGAAGGCTTGCACATACATCTCTAGATGGGAGCCTTATTTTATAAGTTCAGCCACATAAATCCATGCTTGGATTCTAGTCTGCCAGAGCCCCCTTCACAGTCACTGGGGGACGAGTATCTCTACAAGAGATGGATCAGGATGATGGGAGGGTTTTGGAGAACAAAGTGCTAATGGTAATTTGGAGGATGCACATTTATAAATGCAGTCCTATATCCCATGTAAAAGTGTTCTCCTCACATTCTCATCATGGAAAGCTCTGCAAAGAAACCTCTCTACATGTATTTGAAGAGCCAGATTTGGTGAAGTAGGAACTAAAACATCCTTCCCTCTCTACTACTTAGACCTTTATCTCCCAATGCAAACTTTATGTCTTAGCTGACCAAAAATAGATCTTTACTGATTTATATAAACCAACAAAAATCTATTTTGAGAAAAATTGTACCAGGGTTTCTTAAACTACAAATAATAAACAATGCTCAAAATTGCCTTTTCAGTATGATTTGCATCCCTGTTTGATTTTTCACAGCACAAGCCCTCTCCTGCTAGAATAGACGACAACAGCAATTAAGGAGGGAAGAAAAAAAGTTCAATCATCATGAGAACAGTAATTCCAAGTGGTTTCTATTTAGGACTTCTGGATCTTACCACTAACTTTCCAGCAGCCAGGGAAAGCCAGTTGAATACCTTTCTGCCCTGCTTTATCCATCTGTAAAATAAGTGTGATCAATCTTACCTGCTCGACCATTTTGTCACATGGTGCAACCAAGTAATATCTGTAAATTGCTTTAAGATGTTGAGATCAAGGGAATGATGGAAGTGCCAAGTGTTGTTGTTGTTATTGTATTAACAATGTTGGCTGTTTTCACTGTTCATATGGTAGCCTGGCTGGAATTGGGCAAGAAGCCCAATACTACCAACAACTAACAAGAAACTAAAATAAAATGTTTTACTTAATGAGTGCCTCTGTTTAATCAGAAGCCTGTGTAATTATGTCACAGAGGGCTAAGGATCTAATGTTTTCCTAATACATTTGCTTTTATAGGGACGATTAACCCAGCATATTTCAAGATGATAAGCTGCTTCTTTGTTCAGTTCCAGGTTTGTTTTTTTTTTCTGCATTCCCTGGTGAGTCCAGAGAGAACCTGAGAGTCAGAGGATTTTTCTTAATTGCACAATAACTATCCTGTATGTCTGATGCTGGAGTGTTTTCTAAAGACACAGGTTATTAGTCCTGGCTTGGATGGGTTTGCAAGAGAATTCAGATGCTGAATTTATTCTGGTTTGGCTCCTCTGAGGCATGGCATACATTACAGAAAGCCCTCAGTATTTCTGCCTTAAACAGTCAATATTCTTAGCAGGCAGCAAGAAGGAATAAAACTATACCTTACCTTGAAGCAAATAAATCTTGATTTAAGTAGTAAAGGTTGGCTTTGGTTTACTTCTAAATGGTATGTTTCCACTCTCATCTGTGCACATGTCTGTCCAGTTAGTTCTTTTCAAATGTTTTGAAGATAACAACGAGCAAAAAAGCTCTTTATCTCCTAAACTCTTCAGTCTTAACACATCTGTTTGAATTGAGATTCCAAGAAAGACTTTTTATGCTGCATGAGATGGAGGGAATGATTTTATGTCATATACATGAAATTCTATAATCTACCTCACTGTAAGTAGGTGTGGCAGATAAATACATTATGTCCACACCTTAGAGGCATTTGATCATTTCTATTCTTAAAGATCTGAGCATAAAAGATCCCATGGGTCCTCCAGGGAATTTATCCCAGCACTTTGCACGTGAGGACATTTGCTAATACCCATGCAGGCTCTTCCATATCCAGTTTTGGTTTGCCATGATGAGGGTGGAAGGCACCTCACCGTTTTCCCCTTTCTCTTGCAGGTAACCCCATGCATGAACTTTATATGTTTATAGTGTGATGACATTTACTGCATGCCTATTCAAACTCTTTTACAGTGTAGTTTGTGTTTGTGTTTAGGTGTGAAAATGGGATGGTTTTTTTTTCGTGTTGTATGGTAGTTGTGCATATTCCTTGATTGCTGCAAATTGCTTTTAAAAGGAAAAAAAAAAATGGAAGCAAAAAAAAAAGATGTACCTCCTTTTATATCAGCTATCAGCCACTTGGGAATTTGTTAGGAAGGAAAGAGTTAATAATACTATTATCCGGTCAGCAACTTTGAAAGGCTCTTCCACTTTGAAAACCATTTTCTTAATTATTTTAAGTTAACACTTAAATGCATAGAAAAAAAATCACGTGTAATCTGAAACCCCAGACATGGGGACAGGACTGGATTGAGATAACATTAAAGATTTTATTGCTGTTACATTATAAATTATTTCTATTATGACGGCCCTATGGGTATTACATTCTGTCAGTTCGCTTTCACTGTTACATCACTTAATGTTATTAACACACTTTAGGGTATAACATTACAGTTTTATTGTGGAAACCTTAAACACTTACATCCAAAGTACTGAATCAAGTTATTATCCTAGCTGACCAGATCTGGTCTATTATCATTTTATCACTCATAAAAACCTGTGATTCAATTTGATTTAACACTTGAGGAAAAATCATGGCTCATATATGCTTAAACCTAGTTGCAATATTAATACAAAGCAACACATGGATGACTTCATTTTATTAAAGTTGAGGTAGCCCTGGGAACTGCATTTATGATCTTTATGCCACACGAGAAATTTGATCTGACCTGTTGCCATTTATGATTCACTAGTAAACTGATAAGGTTTTCTTACCAATATATTAAAGAATTGTGAATATTTTAGCTTTCTTACTGAATTCATTATAAATAAATTGATCACAGTTCCTCGGCCAAGGAGAAAGATATCTTTCCCCTTCTTGGAGTCTTACCTTGTAGGCTGGAAAAATGTTGCACTTGGGAAGGAGATATATGTTCCGCTGAGTTTGATATTAGACCAAATTAACCCCTTATTTCTGTGTTTGGAGTGTAAACATTCTTCTATGCAGAACAACATTGTTGCCTTCTATATAGTTCAACAAAGCTCTTTAACACTTGCACGACATTTAGAGGGAGAAGTTCCACTGAAGTCTCTGGTTAGCATTGCACAGACACTTGATTATTGGTTTTGGTTTGTTGGTTGAGTTTCCTGGCACTGCCTGAAATATTCAGTATCTTACCTGGGTTATCTGTTTCTTTTGAGGAGAAGGCCAAGAGTTGCATGTGAAATTTAAAGTGGAAAATTAAAAATCAGGGTGTTTTAAGTTTGGAAAATGTCAAAATGAAACATTTCATACGTTTCTCTTCAGGGGAAGGAAGAAGACCAGACTATGCCAATGTGGAAAAGCGGTGCTGAATGACCTTAGTGAGGAGTTCTGCTCCTGCAGCCCAATTCCCACCGAAGTCAGAAGAAAGGAGTTTGCTCAGCCCAACATCCAGGAGTTCACAGACATTCCCAGGCTGGAGGGTAGACTCATTGAACCAACCAGTCCTGCTCTGGCATGCACACAAAATCCTCCACCCTAGCAACAAAGATGACAGCCTGGTGACAGCAGCTGCTGCTTGATGGAAAACATTGGAGAAATAACTCCTTCAAGATCTGTGTTCCCTCTTTGCATTTTCCTATTTATCACCAAAAAAAAAAAAAAGTATTCTAAGCAAAAAGCTTCCCCTGGTAAAAACCAAGTCAGAGTAATGCTACATCACCATGTGTAATAACAAATTAGGTGGAGAGACATTAACTAGTGTCATTCATCAGCCTGAAGTGATACGATTTATTACAGGATAATAATGGCCATAGTTGTATAAGTAGTAAAGGTAAAATTACATCATGACTTGCATTAGCAGTATGAGATTATATCCTGATTAATGCACAATTAACTTGTCATGGGTAGAACACATGTGTTTGCAGGTGGCCAGATGGGTTACACCATGTCTTACGTTCACATATGTAACATTTATCACTTTCTACTCACTTTCTCCTTTATCTCCAGGAACTGGATGGCTACATCCACTAAAATCTTTAGACACTTCACTGCCTTAATGTAGAGCCATCTGAAGTCAGGATATGACTAAGAGACCCTTGGAGGTGACCACTGGGAGATCTTAAATACATGCATAAATCCTGTTCCTCTCCACACAGCAGGAGCCTCATCCGTAATTCCAAGGAATCATCTCCAAGGTGAGACAACAACTTTAACTGCTCTTCTGCTGGCAGTCACCTGAACTGCTTCCAGAGCTGTGCAACACAGCTCCTACTCCCAAGAGAAAACCCCCAACACTCTAAATCCCTGTGGATGAAGAATTCCTTTGCTAATTTTTAATTACAATTTTTCAGGGGAAATAATTAAACAGGTGAAAAGGATTTTTACTTTCAACTGCAATTACAGGTGGAGATGCTTCAGCTTTTCCTAAACTCCTCCTTAGATATAGAAACTGGGTTATCTGCCCATGTGCTGATATGCAAGTTGGCTTCTCCCTCCACTGTTTATTTTTTTCTGTTTAGTGACTCTGTGTGTGTGACTGCACATCTGGGTGTGTGCAAACATGTACAAAGTGGTGACATAGTTGAAGGGAAGCAAGAGGCCTCCAAGTTTTAATCTCTGTTCTATCACAAACTCAGTGTTTGCACTTGAGAAACTCATTTGAATATCTCTTACAGGTTTCTCAGTCTGAAGTGGTGGGAAGGGATATCACGTTGTTTTGCCAGACTAGCTCATACTGTACATGATATTCAATTAGCTGTTTGAAGTTATAAATTGCTGAGTGTTGATAGAACATAACTTCTTGAAACAAATGACATCAGATTTAATTTTTTGTACACTTTTTTGTACTGAAATCTACCACAATGGGTTGGCTGACTCTGATCCTTCCTGTGCTTTATTTTCATGTTTGATGGTACTCCCTGGTTCCGGCACCAAATGATGGTCATTTTGCAGCACTTTCAATTAAGGAGCAAAAGCTCATAGAAAAAGGGGGGAAATCTAATAATTTTGTTATCTTGAATGTCTTTCCCAGCTGATAACATTTAGTACTTGGATATAGGGCAACTAGCACTTGGGAAATGCAGATTTTGAGTCCCGGTTGTGCACATCTTTAGTGTTCAAGAGATGAAGGGAACTATATTATGTTTGGACTCAACTGTTATAATATTTTATATTCTTCAGAATTACTTCTGCTGAATAGAATTTAATGGAGTATAAACACTGTTTAAAGTCTGCATAGCTATAAAATATCCTGTTTGTTAGCAACTGAATTCCCAATAATCATGTTTGTATCAAACAGTTCCAGGACAGACAATGCAGTTCATTATTTCCATCCCTGACGTTTTTTATTCTGGGATGATTAGCTAAGATAATTTTAGATAATATTTCTCCAGTCTAGAGTAGACATTTTACTGTGTACTGTATAAGGAGTCTGCTTTTGTCATTAGAAATTCACTTTATTATGCCCTAGTCTCCATTTTCAGTATATCCTGAGAGATACCATCAGGAGATGATGCTACAGAAAACCAGCCAAGACTTCATTTACAGAAGTAAAAATGAAAAGTGATATCAGCATCTCTCTGAGATTTAAGTCCTGATATAACAAAATTCAAATAAGTTTTTTCATTACCATTAAGTGTGTGTTTGAGTGCACACTAGGCCTCAGACTAGCATAGGAGAGACCATAATCTAGTGTGATAGCTTTGAAATATAAGTAAAAACTCATGTATTATTAAAAATAAAATCATTCTCTCATTCTTGAGGAGTGGGTTGTGTGTCTCTTGAAGTACTTAAAGATGACAGAAGAGACTTTCAATTGCACCAGCTGAAATAATGGACTTTCTCTTCACTTGTAAGAGTGAATTTAAGATTCGATATTTCAATGCTTGCATTGGCCATAGGTAAAGGCAGGTGGAAAACAGATAATTTCATTTGTTAGTAAGCTCCCTATTAGAAAGAATTGTTGAGTCTGAAATGTAAATAGCATAAACTTGGGGCATGTTGAGAATGCAGGCAGAATACTTTGGGTTGAAGTAGTTAATTGGCAAGTCTGAAACATTTCCATGTTAAACCATTAAACATAAATGGAAAAAAGGAAAAAGGTAATTACATTTGAGACAGATGTCCACTTCAAACCCAGAAATTGAAAAAGAATCCCTAAATTCAAAATTCAATTAAAAAGCCCCAGTCATGCCATTCTTTGGATAATGTTTTGAGTGAAAAAAAGGGGGGAAAAAAATGATCCAATGGATTTTGCATTCCAAAGCGGTATTCCTGCAGAATAAAGAAGTTTTATGCAGAACTTTGTCCAAGCACACATTTACTTTTTTTGCTGTTGTTCAGAAGACATCACAGCTCAGAGAGAACCAGCGTAATCACTGGCTCGCACCTGTGTTCATTCCCCATTTCCCCATCCAAAGGCTGGAGCCTTCCCAAAACACTCAACAGGTAACTCTCAACCACAAATACCTGGTTTGCCCCTTGAGCCCTTCCCTGCCAGCTAAATTAGGGGAAGGCACACTGTGCAGGAGGCACCAGCTCCTCTGTCTGCGAGGGCTGCACACTCACTACTTAATTTTGCCTTTTGAATTTCCCTCTCAGCCTCCCTTATTGACGTGCAGGCAGGAAGCCTGTGAGAGCTGAAGGGATCTGACATCCATGACTAAGGCAGTTAATGCGCCTCGTCACAAAGCCACCAACACGAGCCAGGTAGCAACTCGCCTGTTTGCATTACAGAGCAGAAATTGGAGGGGTTTGGGGTGCATCCTTCAAGCTTCAGGAGCTGCTTTGCAATGTTTTTGAGCAGAGAGCATGCCAGGCAAACACAAGAGATTATCCCCCCCCCGCCTCGTCTCCTCCAGTCCCCATCAGTCCCCAGCCCAGCCTGTAATTTGGCAAGATGAATGAAGTGTTTTCGGAGTGTCATCACTTCTGCCTCTGGCAGATTTGCTTCCCCAGTCTGCCTTTCGCCTTTTGGACCTGTCACTCAGCCCTTTGGCAGAGGGGAGGAGGGGGAGGGAGGAGGAAATCATCTCTTTGCTAATCACCTATCACAAGCAATGAAATCCCGCAGGCTCCGTGCCAGCTAGGTACATTTCAAAGGGAAATGGAGGGGGGCAAAGTGTCACTCAAGGCAGATATTTATGAAAGATGACAGTTTGCAAATATCTCAATCTTGGACAAGGCTGCTCCAGTGACACAGAGGAGTGTTGCAAAATTGGAAGAGTCAGCAGCCAACATTTATTTCATCAGGACCTGTCCAATCTTCAGTGATCGCTTGACAGTCTGGGGATTGCTGGCACAAACCGGCCTCTTTCCATTGGTCGCTTTCCTTTAGTTTGCATGGATCAGTCTAAAGAGTTGTAATAAATATGTAAAGGAGGAGAAGAGCAGTAGTTTTGTGGAGCTGCATCCTCAATGGAAGGACCAGCACAAAGCTGCGCTCCCCTTTTTAGCTATGCCAAACTGTAGCAATTGTAATTACATCTCTATTGATCTCTCCTGCATGGGAACAATGAGATATAGGCCTCGGCCTGCTCATGGGGACCCCTCACCACTCCCAGGCTCTCCCCATTGCCACAGCACCGATGGCTTCTCCAAGGGACTTGTCTCCTGTCACCCCCAGCTACGGAGGTAGTACAGGGGAGATTCCCCCTCTCCCCTCAGGGCTGGAGGAGCAGCGTAGAAAATTTGCTACTTATGCAAGAATGAGGTGAATGTTCTAGGGACTCATTTCCACAGCTCTGAGTGGGCTGAGGAGTTCACCTGGCCCCTGCCCACCACACCCTGAGGTAACTGCTGCCAGCTGCCTGCAATGAGGGCTCAGCCAGTCAGAGGGCTCCAGAGCCATCCCTGTGCCAACACTGACCAGTGCAAGGGTATATTTACCCCCTGTTTCACTCAGCTCCCTCAGTGAAGAGCCTGAGGGTGCTGTTTGGGGCTGTGGAGTTTGGCACGGACAAAGGAAAGACTGCATGGAGTGGTTCAGGTAGGACTGAAGGTGTCACCATGGGGAAGGGGGTGGAGGGATGAGCATGTAGGAGAAGTACTGAGGAGGAACTGTGTTCATGTGTAGGGAAATGTGGCCAGAGCAGGGCAGGAGTGTGAGAACCACTGGTGGACTGTCCTGCTGTAGGCTGTGGGAGCAGGGAAAAGCACATCCTAGTGCTCTTTTTATGAGCCATCCAGCAGAGAAATGCTCCTATGGGTCACACTCCAGCAGTGCCTCTCTGCCTTGATCTGTAGGATCCGTAGGTTACAGCTTGGAGGACCTGCAAATCTGAACATAGGGTTTGTGCTTCTGCTCCTTAATTGCCTCTGTCGTTTTACTTGCCTGTGTTGTAAACCAGTTCAGGGGCCAGTACCACAACAATGTTGTCTCCTACAGGAACCAGAGCCCTACAGACTGAGTTACTCTGCTGTGGGCTGAGGAACAGCAAACAGTTTCTGAAATGCTGTGTTCGGAAGGTCTAAAGTAAACACAGTTGTTGACAGCAGCAGAGGAACCAATGCAGCTGTTGGCCCAAAAACTGGAATTTCTGAGTGAAGACATTTCGTTTCTTATAACTAGCAAAGAGTTGTAGATGATGGTTGGAGTAGTCCTATCTTGATATTCACTGTTTTCATGGGCAAATGTAAGGCCTAAAAGGAGAGGCTGATTGAGCTGCTTGCTATGTGGTGTTTTCTTGCATCTTGTGCACTGAGGGTATGTGTGTGTGACTCATGGGGAGTAACATGGATGGAGGTGGATTATGTTAGCAGAATGCAAAACTGCTCTTCTGTTTTAGGGTTTTAGCAATTCCCTTGAAATGGATCTTGAATTCAATTAAAGGCCTTGTTCTTCCTTTCTTTATGCCTTGCATATCTCAGAATTCTGCATAATTTAGGCTAAACTGTGGCAAAAAACAGCACCCTTATTTTAGTCATCAAAAACTGTTTTCTTTGAGGTCTGTTCAGTTCAGTAAAGATGCACATGGATGACAAGTGGTAAGATGCAATAGAGCTCCTGATACGAGAAGCTACGATTGTTTCTGGTCTAGTATATTGCCAGTATATTCTAAGACAACAGCTAACTCATGGATGTCAGTAGGACTCTCCAAAATTAAAGGAGAAAGAAAAAGAAATGCACCAATAAATCAGACTCCAAAAATGTGAAGTGGGAGTATTCATCAGAGGTTTTTAGAAGTGCAGCTTGCTTTTCATAAGCAGTTCAGTGGTGCTTACAGGTGTCCTGAGGCCAGTACGCTTGTGATGTGGGCCCTAAGGTTAATTTTATGCTGACAAAATGGTAAAAGTTTAGGTGTTCTGCATTGTTTGCTGTGCTAGCCTGTTCAAACTGGCATGGACAATTCTCCAAGTGTCTCCCTTAGCCTCCCCTGGCAGCCCACAGAGGAGCTGATCAGTGGAGTGGGCTAACTGAGCTAGAGGTTAGCACCCTCCCTTCACTCTATTGCAAACACCTTTGCCAAAACAAATTATTCTTACCCAAAGATTCTTGGTAAATCTTCCATCACTGGGGGAAAAATATGAAGTGCTATAAAAGGCTAGTTAATCACTGCACACCCTGCAAGAAGCAGAAGGCCATTCCAGAGTAATTGGAGTTATGTTCATTATTCTTATTTTCAATTACATTTCAAAATCAAATAACAACTTGCCTTTTAGACAGTTTCATGATCTAAATCCCAGTTCTATAATTTTTACCTAGTGCTTACTTACACAAAAGTTCTTGATTGTAATGGCCTCTTAGCTCCTTGAAAAAATTTACTGGAAGAAAGAAAT
Organism: Formicarius rufipectus; assembly: GCA_013399695.1. Classification (NCBI taxonomy): domain Eukaryota; kingdom Metazoa; phylum Chordata; class Aves; order Passeriformes; family Formicariidae; genus Formicarius; species Formicarius rufipectus. The sequence goes on along the minus strand of VXAU01005286.1, from coordinate 1,030,494 downwards.
TAAAAAAGTTTTGGTCTTTGAAATAGCAGAATCCCAAGCTGTCCACACAAATGCACATGTAGTTATTGCAAGTCACCTGTCCTGTTATTTAAATCTATATTAAAATAACTGCTTTTCAGGTGCCATCTTGACACCAATTAAATGCACAGCTGTGCATCTGTTCATGTACAGGGCTCGATGTGCTGTAACTCAGGCCATTGCTGTTACTGCAGAGTAGGCAGAATAATCCTTAATAATTATTAAGCAGTTGATGAAAAAATTAATGGTTGCATCTAAAGTATGTGAAGCAGGTGCACAGTCTAGTAGTTTAGTGGCCTTCATGAGGGTGGGCTCTGGTTCAAGAGCTGGTGGGCTGATGTTATACTGGAGCTTGAAGGGAAAATGTCCTCAGAGGCTTTTGGTTCTAGGGTGTAATGTGAGAATTGTGGTTTTCCTCTGGTTAAGGACACCAGGCTGCTGTCAGATGTGAACATGTATTTCTTGTAAGATTTCTGGTTATTTTCCTCAACTGTCCCTGTACATAGAAGTCTGCACATACACAACTATCTGTATGTGCATATATGCTTATGTCAACACTAACCATCCTGGCAAATAGACACCAGCTATAAAGAAGGTGCTTCTTCTCAGATCAAAACAATTCCATCTCTTCTGAAGGAATAAAAATTATCCAGTCTATAGGAAGCTGGTGCCTGGATGTGCCCTCACCCAACATATTCAGTCCTGTAGTCTTCTGAAACATCTTTTGCCTTGCAGGAAGGAAGGATACTTTGAAAAACAAAGAAAAGGGGAGGGAAAAAAAAAAAAAAGAAAAACCCACAACTAAAGCTCCCAATGTTATTCAATGGAATTCATCCCACAAGACAGGAATTCCTATACAGGTCAGGAGGAAAAAAATAAAGGCACCTCCTTTTCTGACTATCACTTTTCATATGGTAAATCCCTCAGAGTCTTTATTGTGGAATGAATAATAGATTAATCATTCCTCTGTGTGCAATGCTGGGGCTCTCTAATGTCACTGATTATTCTATATTGAATAAATAGTGTTGCTAGGTTGATATGTTTAAGGCAAATGAGATGCTTATTGGTATCCAAGAAGCCAGTTAACAAGATCCATTTTCCTCCATTGACTTCTACTCATGTATTAATGAGGTTCAAAAATGTCTTTTCTGTGTGTATCAGATAAATGTGCCTTTGTTATTCCCAAGAAGCACACAAATATTTGCTCCATTTATGTTTGTATTAATGTGTCACTGAAGCTAAATCTTCAGAAAGGGAGTAAATACCATATCCATTAAGCCACTTAAGGGGTGAGTTCTGCAAAACTGTGCTGCAGTTGTTGCCATGGCAAACCTCCATGTTTAGGGAATTGTGTGGCATCAACTCCAGCATAAAGGACCAGAAGGAGGAGATGGACTTCTTCCTAGACAAATGTCACTTATATATGTATTTAAGAAGTTTCAGTGGCTGAACAGGCCCTGTATTGAAAGGTAATTCAAGTGTGCAAAGTGAGGAAATGCAAAACAACCCAGGGAATGTGCAGAGGGAGGAAGAGAACAGAGAACAAACAGTAACTCTTGGGCGCAAGTGTCAAGTTTTCTTGGGCTGCAGAGTTTTTCCTGCTAAGAAGGAACAGATACCCACCAAATTGAGTCTTGTACAGTTTTTGGTTTGTCAGTTCCTTTCCCTTGTCCCAAAGTAGTCTTCAATAAGAAAATGTGTTTTCCTCTTATTGACACAAGTGTTGCATTTTTTCTTTCACTTTTCCTGCAGTGTCTGTGGGCATCAGGTAAACTTTTACACTTCATGGCTGAAAGATCTCACAACTGTAACATTTACATGGGGAAGTAGATTTACCTTATCTTGAACTCAAAGGCAAAACTAGATGATCTTTTTCCCATGGCTTGAAGTGATTCTTTTTGTTTAACCTGCTTAAAATGGTTTGTTCTATAGCAACAAAAATGCCAGAAGACTTCCAAGTAGAATTCCGGACAATTTCCTTTTCTGCGGTTTCTCCAGTTTTAAAAATATTGGAAAAAACATCTGACAAAGTGCGGAGTTTTTTTTCCTGTGGTGTTCTATGACACAATCCATTTTGGTTTGTAACTGAAAAATCTCTAAATCAATTTAAATTTTACTGTGTTTTTTCTTCTGTCAGGATAAATGAGTAACTAAAAAAGGTGTTAAGATTGGTTCTGTGCTATAACATTTTACAACAATACAAGTAATAGGAAAATATTGTAAGTCCCTTCGAAGATGGTACATCTAAGGTTTGGTTTTACTCAAACTCTGTGTGTGGTTAGATTAACTGAATGAAAGAAAACTCATAAACATGCTTTAAAAATAACCTAGCAAGGTCTAAAATAAAATCCTGACTGTCTTCATGTCTGTTTAGGAATGTGAACATCTTGAGGTTGAATGCAGAATGAATTACATATGGATGTAGGGATAAGGGAGGAAATATTAATATATAGGAAAGGCAAGAAGTTTACTCCTTTTCTTCACCTGCCTGGAACAAATTTCCTGAAAACATCTGTAAATGCTGTATAATGGAAAAGCAGAGCTGGGCCCACACTGGGCAGGAAGCTCCAACCTTTGTCTGCAGTGCCGGATACAATAACATCAGGGTGGTGGCAGAGTGATGGGTATCTCTATGTATATAAATCCAGATCCCTTTTTTCCTTTTTAGGTGAGGAGGAAAGGGGAAACTGGGGACCAGGTTGAGGAACACCTGGGAACCATATGGTACATACTGATTTTTTTTTTTAATTAAAAATTTGTAGCTCAGTTTCAAACATTGCAATAACTTAATACAGAGTAAAAATTTACTGAATTCAGTGTAATAAAGGCCCCTGAATATTCACACATTGCCTACAAATGGCAATTGTCTTCTAATGCAGGCTGGAGGAATTGCTGTTTCTCTGTGGCCCTGATCCAAATCCACAAAGTCAGTGGGAGAGCCTCTGGCCTTCAAACCAGGTCTGAAACCTGGCTGATATCTCAGACCTTCTTGAGTGTTTTGAAAATGCATTGGGCCAAAATTCATTCCTTCTCCAGACATTGGAATGCTAGCAAAGAGTAGAGGTCAGACTCCTCCAACTAATTCTTTTGTTTACAATTCATATTCAAGAAAGGGGTCTATTTTCACTTATGGCTTGCTCATGCCCGGAGTCTTAGGGACACCTAACTGGGGACATTCCACATGATGGAAATACCATGAGAAGGGGGTTACCATTAATGTACCCAAATCTCTGGCAAATTATCAGCATGTAGGAAGTCATTCCCAGTCCTGGTTCAGACTCTTGCCTGAGTGCAATCAGCTTCACCTCCTTGATGTTCTGAGCTAAGGCTGACTAGTTTGAGCCAGAGGTTTTTCATGGCAAACCAAGTACCAAGCTAAGCTCCTCCTGGTTTCTTTCCTTAAGCCTTTTATTTCTCGGCTTGCCAGAAGGGATCCTGTGCCATACTGAATATCACTGATTACAAACTGCCTTTGCAATCGCTGCTGTGAAGACAACACTTAGAAATACTAAAATACAATTTTAATCTTCATTCCCAATTGATGTTTTTGTGGCATGGAAGTTTTAGAAATTGTAAATCTCACTCCTTTTCATCTAATGTTTTATCAGAAATACAGGAAAGAAACAAGCAAGACACATTCTCACTTCTTTGTTTTCTGAATTTGGCAATCAGAAATAACCAGTTTCTTATAATAAAAGTTGGGATTTAGGAGATTATTTTAGCACACTTTCTCATCCAACTTTGAAAACTGAGAATAAGAACCACGTTGCATCTGGGCTTGTGTGATAGAGTATTTCTTGTTCTATTGTTTGGGTTGTTCATATGCTGGGTGGTTTTGGAGTTGAGATGTGTAAAAATCAAATTCTTACAAGAGATTGCTTTGGTTACTTCTCAGAGATGTTTTAAACTGGGGTACCAAACACAAACCTGCTTAAAGACTTCTGATCATCCATAGCTTACAAGCCAATGCTCACCTTGTTGAGCCATGTAACTTGCTACCTGCAGTGTCTGCATTTTCCAAATAAACTGTAACTCTCTTGGAATCTTCTGTAATTTATAGAGAGTTTGAAATCAAGTTTTACCTGAGTTGGTTTCAAGTGACCATACAGTATCTGGTTCACACACATAGTACTGCAGTCCTAGGAAATCAGAGCGTGTTTCCTGAGATGACTGACAATCTTGCAGATAAACACTTAGGACCTAATGAAAATCAAGACTATAGAGTTCATCTCATTTCTCCCATCCTAAAGGGCATATATTTCACATTGGTATGAAAGAATATAAAAGGATAATTACACAAAAAAAGGCAAATGTGATTATGATTTTCCTTGTAGGGCACAGAGAGGAGAGACAAAACTCCTGGGTCTTTGATTTATCTTTTTTTTTTTTATCTGTATGCAATTGCATAAGTCTACTTCAAAGAAAGGCAGGGTATGAAGCAGTAGTTTAAGATTTTGTGTTGGAGATCAGCGAATCAATAGGTGGAAGGACACTCACAGAAATCTTGTTCTGCAGATGAAGTGGTCACTGCCTGTTTTGTTAGGAATATCTTGTACACCTAGGGCAGGAAAACAGAGGGAAGTTATATCCCTGATTTGATTCCTCAGAAGTGTTTAGAATAAATTACATCTAATGGCTGGCTTTAAAAAGAAAATAATAAAAATGCAAGACTGCCACCAGTGCCTTTGAAGCACATGATTTGAGAGTGTGTCTGAGAAACCACTTCTGAGTAGTCCACTGGAGTCAGCCAGAACAGCAGGGATGAGTGCGAGGGGAAGGCAAGGCTGGCTAATTGAAAACTGGGAGCACTTTGCAAACACTATTACATGAAATGTGAGAAGTGTAACGTGGCAGAAACAAGGCAGCGCCTGGTGTAAGCAGCTAATTGTGTTGTACAGCGGCGTGTTGAAGCAGCACACTCTGTTAGAACCTGATCTACTGCCATTTCCAGGCGCCTTGTCCTCTTGCTGACTTGGGTTACAGAGATGACCATTTGGGGGAGAGGGTCCCTGGGGGAGCCGGCTCACGTTTACCCCAACGTTTCCTCTGTTTGATGTGCCTTTATCACACTGCAGCAGCTCACTGGCTCCAGTTATTTTTTTTAATTTTTTTTAAACTAATGCACAGAGGTGATTTGTTAAAAGAGAATTTATTCAATTCAGGGAGAATATGGGCTTTTACGTTAAAAGCACCAGCTAGTCTTTACCTGTAAATGAGAGCGGCTGATTTGTCTGCTCCCATCAGTGTCAGCTGAGGGCCAGAAGTGCTGTTTTCCGTAAATATCTTTTAAAGTTCACATATTATTAGTCAGGGGAGAACGGGGAACAGAGAAGAGTAGGTTCCTTCTTCACAAAGGTACCCAAACAATCAGGTAATAATTCTCCAACACCACCTTAAAGCTGATGTTGGTGGTTCAGTGGCTGTAGTCACATGCAAACCCCAACACTGATGCAGTTTTCTGCAGCCTTATGCCCCTCTCTGCTCTGGGGTTGAAGGAGGCTAGTCTCTGAAGTTCAGAAAATGCCACTTTTTTAATTCAAATGAAGTCTAAACTTTCTGCAGTTCTATGTCCATGTTGCCACTTTGAAAGTAGTTGGCATTGCTTTGGGGTGGGCTTCCTCCTGAATTTATGGATTGCAAAATACCACCTACAAGAACCGAACTTTAAAAGTATAGTTCTTGAAAACTGCAAGAAACTCTCTAATTTATCCAATTTCTGTTACTTTGCACTTTATAAAGGGGCAGGGAAACTAACATCTGTCTGTTTACAGTGTGGGTATTAATAATTAAACAGATGTAGAATATTTTGATATTTGCAGAACATTTTCCAAAACAACCTTGTTTTGTTTAGGAAATAGAAGAGGCATGCTTGAATTTTTTGTTTTGATGTGACATGGGATGTAGAGGAGTGGACGTGAATGTGTTTCAGTGTGGATGGCAGACAATTCAATGCTGTTGTTGACTATAGTTATATCCAAATTCAGATTATTCTTGCTAGAGAAGGTTGCTTGGCTTCCAAGCCCAATAGTTTCTTCAGAACCCCCAGGAATAACTTGAATCAGTGCCAGCCATTGCAATCTTGAGCCCAGAATGGGAAATTAGTGTTATTATTGTGGATTTGCTGATAATTGTACAACTATGCTACAGCCACCTAAAGCATTTTAATAAAACTATACTTTTTCGGTTGCTGTGCTGGATTGTGACTGTACTCAGACAGTTGACTACCTGTGTAAGTGTGGCAATAAACCCAGGCCAAGGCACAGCAGCCTTGTTCCAGGAGAAATACTAACTTTTAACTGAGTTTCTGGTACACTCATTGTTTTGTATTAATGTGCCCATGTCCCTGGTCTTACAATTCAGACAGAGCAACAGTATTGCCTAGGTTTTAAGTTACAGGGTGGACTTTTGACATGCTCTACAAACTTGAGAAATGCACAGTTCATCTCCCAGACCTAACCTTGCCCAATGAGCCAATTTCCTTCATTGCGCAAAAGGTTTGCTGCTGCTTATGAAAGTACATTAATCAAAAGACCCTTGCCAAAAAACAACTTTTTTTGTGTCTATATTGGAAACCTGCTGCTTCCCAAGAGTAGCCCAGTCATCTCTAGAGGTTTTGCAAAATTTGGGAGAATGAGGACAACTCTCTTGCTTCTTCTTGTTTCCAGTATACTTAGAACTCTAAGGGCAGAAACATTGAACACAGGAAAGCTCATACTTACCAGAAATCTCACTATTCCCTCCTCAACTTCTGTTCCCTCAGCAATAAGTGCTATAGGAACCACTTTGTTGCAGGTGTAGGACATGTGATCCAAGATTGTTTGTGCACATTGGCTGGATAATGACAGTAAGAGATTGAAGCCTAAACATTGTGCAAGCACACACTTAGCTATTACTTCCATAATGGGCATGTTCAAACTCAAAATACCCCTGTGGGACTTGGGGAAGAGGCAGTGGGATTTTCACAATTCTTCTACTCAATTTGTTCAACTGCAAAATCAAAAAAAAAACTCATAGAACTGAAGATGGAGTGCTTTTTGGACAGGCAGAAAGGGCACTGTTTAGTACTTGGTGTGTATTTCTTGCATGTGGTGCTGGATTGTCCAGACTTCAGAAACTCCTGCTTTGGCTTCTTTGAGCAGAGCACAACCCTCTCAGCCTACAAAGAGCTGAGGCCTTGTCTAGTAAGAAGGTGCAGAAATAAAACACTGAAGGCAATTCACTACAAAATGCGCATCAAAAAGGTGTTAACTGAGGTATAAAACCAGCAGGTTCTTCCTCTAATTCCTGCCTGCAGATCAAGCTCATATTTAGGAGCAGTATGACACTTCCTGCCATGAGGATGGGCTTGACTGGGCATTGCTGTAAATTATACATAATGCAACGAGTATTAAAACCAGCCCCAGTAAGGCTGCTGACAAAGAATAAAGTATATGCTCTCCCTGTGTGGTTTTTCAAAAATGAATTATGCTATTAAGTGCCAAGAAGAAAATTAGCTATGAGCTTTTAAATTTAAAATGATCCCCTTTTTAATTGTAAAACAGTGGCACTTAACTGCTATTGATCCAACAGAGACACATTAGGGAACAGGGTCACCATAACTGTTAATATTCACTGCTTAGTGAAAGAGCATCAAAGGACATTTTAATGTCACAGACTTTCTTGGGGAGTTTTTAAAGAAAGCTTGAGTTGGCCAGCCTATGAATGAAAAGGACATGAGGTAGACAAATGTAGAAACAAATGTGATAGCAATTTTCTGCTAATCAAATTGTAACTCAGAATTGATTTTTAGGCAAAAGTTTGTGTCATATAGATTTCCAAGTCATAATGACATTTAAAAATCCAGAGTATGTACTTTTTCTAACCTGGGACTTTATAAAAATGGTCATCAGGGAAGGAAGGTTTATTTACTGGTGGTGCATTAGCTGGTGCAAGTTCTCTGTGGCTGCTGCCTGGACCATTCCTATTCCATTACTTGAAATATGTAAGCAAAGAGGGAACCTCATTCAAAGGCTTACAAGTTTTTTAGCTGATACTCTAATGAAACAACCTACACAAGTGTCTTTCTCAAGGTGACCACCTAAAATTGAAGCTTCATGTCCCCATTCCTGACTAGCAGTGCCTGTGAATTTGGCAGGCCTTGCAGCATTATTATCTATAGCAGTGGCCACACAATCTGTTTCCAGCTGCTAATGGAACATTTTCAATGGTCGTAATTTTTGCAAGTACCAAGTTTTAAGTTGTAAAATTTTCATCATTTTCTCAGTGGGATCATATCCTTGAGAACTTTTTTTTTGGACTGTGAACTTAAGTTTTACTAGCAGTGCTAACTTAAATAACTTTGTTACATATGTGGCTATGCTGTAGCCAGATTTGAGTTAACATTCCAGAAACAAATGGGTTTGGTAGTCTTTTATGCCAAAAGCTTCAAGGAAATACTTTGAGGGATTCCCTGTAGTCAGTTATTCATGATAGCTTGATTACTTTCATGTTCAAGCTATTGATCTTTTTAGTTTCTTCATCCAATTTTCATAAGAGAAGAATAAGAACTTAGGAGGAGTCTTTGAAAATAGTATTTAATTTACCTTTTGGAGAGGGTGTACTGAGAAAATTATCCTGAGTGGGAAAGGTGATAACCGTGCTCAGTTTTGGATGCAGTTACCATGCAGTGACTCTGCAGACTGCAAACAACTCAGAGCACAGGGTGTATCACCATATGTTATTATACAGCCCTTTGCACAATATAATGCCCTTCCTAAGGCAGAGTTAAATGTATATCAATAATATTGTTTAAGGGAAAGAGAGAAAGAAGCAATAATTTGCCCCTGTTTAGAAGTCACTGCTTCAAGTATTAAAATGAACAAAGCAGGAGAGTGTTTACTAAATGCACCACCAACAAACCCAGAGCTGAAAGATTTAATATGATCAGGGAGCTTTCTTTAATTTAAAATTAAAAAAAGGGTAATTGCCATGCATGACGAACAGCTCCCTGCCATTCTGGGGCAGCTCAGAGAAACCTTTTATCCACAAAGACCTTATATGAGAAGTTTGAATGGGGGATGCTTTTATCCTGCAGGATGGAATTTGATAACTAGGCTCTGTACCTCTTTCACTTGTGGGTTATTAGGTCTTTTTCACTCTTGGGATCAGTATAGTGTATGGTTTGTGTAGGCACAGATAGTTCTTGTCTCTGTTGTGAAGACAGTGTGGTTGTAGGAGCCCTCCTGGGACTTCTATAATGATCAGTACAGAAAACTCAAGTCTATCCTGGAGCGGGAAAGTGCATCGTTTAATGAAAACGTTGTCTGTTATTAATAGAGTGATGGTAGAACTGAGGAAGAAGCAGGCCTGGGGGGCCTTTGGGTCTTCAGCTAAGTGTTTCTACTCTGCTTTTCTCTTTTTTTCCTTCCCAACCCCTGGAAAAGAGCAGTTACAGTAACCTGAAGGAAGAGATACAATCAAGAGACAGCCTAGAGCAAGAAAAGGTCTCTGTTGTTTTTCAGTGAGGTCATTTGTAGTTCACAAAGCAAGGTCAGACTGATGAGACTGCTGCAGGCTCTACATGCAGTCACTATCACTAAAAGTTAAATTTCCAATCTTTTTCTTACATGTCTTGCTGTATTTTGTTGGGGGCTGCACGGATCTGTTATTACAGAGCATCTTATCAAGTGTACTCTCTGGAACAAGCAAATGTGTTTGCCTGACTACCAGGGACTTGTTTTCTTAATCATGCACTGGGAAATCAAGGGATAATCACCCAGGAAAGGGCACGTGTGGGACATTAACCTATAAACTAAGAGATAGACTAGGATTACAGTTGCTCATTCAGTGAGTTTGCTGGGTGATCAATGACACAAGTGTTAACCTCCTTTCTCTTGTTTTAGTCCACATTTAATTTTGTTAATGTCCAGTAGGAAAGTGTGAGATTTCCATAAATCCATGAGCAGGATAGCAGTTGATTCCATACCCAATTATATCAGAAGAAATATTTAAATTATTCAGAAGGCGTATCTGTCCCTTCATATGGGGGCTGGTGGAGTAGATCTGCTTTCCTGAAATCAAGATAGGGTTAAGAGCAAATGGGTTTGATTTGCTTGCTGAGATACAGAAAAGAAATATGAATATATGCATATACACATATCCATTGTATATGCAGCTAGCTTGCACATGTGTATATATCAGTTTCCTTAAGAAAAGTTCGTCTACCCAGTGTGGTAAAGGCATTTCCCGTCTACAGCATTTTAGTCCCATGCCAGCCCTCTACAAGTGATAGACCTGAAAATGATAAGTGGCACAATGAATCGCTGTTGACTGAACTTCTGGATCATTAATATGTTTTGAAAATGTTTCCTCTGGGCAGGGTCAATCCTGCAAGGTGCTGGGGACTGAGTCAGAATCCAAAACTTCTGCAGACACTAAATTCTAATTAGGTGCTAACATCTCTCTCAAAGGCAGTGCCCTGCAAGGCTAAAACCACAGGGGAAAAAAAAAATTAAAAATTAATTTACATTTTTGAGTGTTTTCTTTGCTAAGGAGGGAGATGTAGGACATATGCAAATATGCTTAAAATTGTGTTTAAGTATTTTGGTTGACTAGGCCCAAGTATTCAGCAGACTTGAGCTTTCTAGGGCCAGGTTCTGATATGTTCTGGTATGTCATGACTCCTCCCTTAAAAGGGACTCCTTGAAGAGTTAGGTACCACTCTGAGTAAGGATGTTAGAAGCTGGCCCATAATGCTGATAAATCGCTTCTAACAGCTGTTTACCATTAAACTGTATCTAACACACTGCAAATACTGGAGATACACTGGGCCACAAAATATGTGAGAGTGACATTCATGTAATGCCAGATTGTGCACACATGTTAGTGAGCAGTTATCCACTGGGAAGTGTCCCTGAACTTACTCAGATGAGTAAGGGCTTGCAAGACAGAAGGGTTGTGCAATTAAGCCCTCAATAATTTGATTTATAAGCAAACCACCCTGAGAATGCTCTAAGGGGGTCTCAGAAATATCATATATTTTCTTTCTCAGATTATAATTAAAAACATTCTTTTAGAACATTTTTTTTAAAAATGGAAAAAGAGATCCATGGAAGCCCAATGCAAAAGGTGATGATGATTAAGGATCAGGGGAAGGCAGAGTGTGAAATAAAGGAAACACAAATTGGGGTAAAACTACTTGGGAATGAAGATGAATGGTGTCATTTACAATCCTGTTGTCTCTCTCTCAGGTGGAGTTGTAGCTTTATGGATGAAGTGATTTGAGCTGATGGGACCATAGATATTCTAAAGAGTATTGTAATGTCCTCAGCAGTCAGTCAGGAATGTATACAGTCTGCTCAAGATGAATAATAGTCATGCAAGTTTTGGAGAGCTGACTGAGCAGCTCATTGGTGTTCTCAGAAGGTGTAGAGCTTCCTTTGAGAAGAAATCCTGTTGCAATTCATAGAATTATAGAATAGTTTGTGTTGAAGGAACCTTAAAGATCATGTTCAGCATGACCAGGGACATCTTCCACTAGACCAGGTGACTCAAGGCCCCATCCAACCTGACCTTGAACACTTCCAGGGATGAAGCATCCACAAGTTCTTGAGTAACCCGTTCCATTGCTTTACCACCCTCATAGTCAAGAAATCCTTCCAAATATCTGATCTAAATACATCCTCTTTTGGTTTTAAGCCACTCTCCCTTGTCCAAAGTCCCTCTCCAGCTCTCTTGGAGCCCCTTTAGGCCCTGGAAGGGGCTCTATGGTGTTCAGAGCCTTCTGTTCTCCAGGTTGAACTTTCCTAGCCTATCTCCAGAGCAGAAGTGCTCTAGCTCTTGAAGGTGTGACCTTCTCTGGACTCACTCTAACAGCTCCACATCCTTCTTATGCTGGGGGTCCCAGAGCTGGACACAGTACAGTCCCACCAGAGAGGAGAAGAGAGGGAGGATCACCTTCCTCAACCTGCTGCCCATGCTGCATTTCCTGCAGCCCAGGATACTTTTCACTTCCTGGGCTGCAAGTGCTTATTGACAGGTTATTCTGAGCTGCTTGTCAGCTCTCTGGAGTTGGTCTTGCCTTGTTTTTTGGTGATCTGAGTGATACTTAAGTGAAATGGTGTGAAAGGCAGGTAAATATCATTGTTAGTGCATGCTCAAATCCTGGATAAACAACTTAGTTAATAGAATAATGAAGAATAATTCTCTTCATAAAATTTATAGAAAAAGTAATGTAGGGCCTCTTTAATTTTATATACCCATTGCAAATACAGTTTAATCTGTCAATTCCATAAAATTCAGCCTACAGACTTCTAACAGAGGTACATAACAGACCTTGCAGATGACTTAAAACATCTGAGTGAAGAAGTATTTACAGGCTGGTAACACACACACCCCTTCATGCATGCACATACATGAGATGTAGGTTGATAATTACTTCATGACCTGGTATGGTCATACAGGAAGCTGCAGACACAGGTAGAACGTGCCCTCAGGACAGGCTTCATATGAGGAACTGCAGATGTTTCCAATTGAATTTTTTTTTCATAAATGTGGAAGCAAATCTGTATGAAAACTTAACATTTCAGGCCATTGTCTGCTGCAGCTCAGCACAGAAATCTTGTGTTGTGCAACAGCTACTCATACATAAAAGAAATACAGCACACAGGCTTTTAAAGTATCTACTGGAGGGGATGTATTTTGGTGAGAGAATATATGCATAGCTGAGGTTTGACGTAGAATAATAAACCATATGGCCCCCAATTGACTGCAGAGTAGTAATCCAGGTGTTGTGCTAACTGTTTTAATTGTGCAGTGTGGTACCTACACCCAGGGCTCAGATTGGGAAGGGAATTGGAATGAAAACAGTGATCCTCTTGTTGAAAAATGTAATTAGTTTCATAAATGTGGTAGTGGACAAGGGGGAGGGGGGAAAGAGGTCCCTTTAAGTGTTTACCAGCTTTGCAGGTGCTCACATATACAGAGTATTTATTGTTGCTGCTAAAAGACAACGATTCAAATCAATCCTTTCCAAAATTCCCTCCTTTAAAAGGAGAAATACAAGTTAACTTTCTCATGTTCTTGACCAGGAAAAACTGCTCTTCCACTTTTTTCTACAGGTAAATAATGTGCAAGTTGATAAGTGGAGTGTCCTGCTCCCATAGAAAAAGCAAAGGGCATTTATTTTACTGAGCCACCCTGTGATCCTGATCAATGAGATTAGAGAGGCAGAATCAATGTAAATGTGTCAAGTTTCTTCCTCTCCAATTTCAGGGTTGTTCCATACCTAGAACCCTATTTTCCACCAATGCTTGTGATATTTTAAAGTCAGATTTCAAGTGTTTCAAAGAGCTGAACTTAGTTTTTGGAGGCTGTCCAACAGGTTAAAAGATCTTCCTATCAGCAAAGTTTCCCTGCTGCTTAAAGCATTCCCCGAATTTTCTCGTGCTTCTTTCCAAAGTACTCTTCATACCTTCTCATCATTTAGCCAAGTCAGACACAGAGTTTCTCTTTGGGTAGTTCTCACAGCATCACCTGGTCATCTCCTGGTCTGTGTCACTTGTTGGCAATTTACACAGGCACCAGGATTACAGCAATCAAATATTTTGTTCTGTTCCTGCACCCGCCTCTGTTCATTTAATCTAAGTTCCTCTTTTAAAGGGGAAGAAGTTCTTGGCAAAACTTCCTCACAAAAGATTACACTGATACTTATGTGTAGTTAATGTATTTCAGTGTTGTCAACCTGTTTGAACTGCAGAATGTCCTTCAAAAAGACAAATATCTGAATACTAATTAAGTAATTTGAAACTGTTTCATCTGTTCAGTTCAAAATGCCTTGTTAATTTACCTCTGAGGGGTTTGTTCTATTCTTATTTGTGCTGATTCACCAAACTACAGAAATCTCATTTACTTCACGTGTTTAGGCAGGACACCTAAATGTGTCAAACTATAGGGCCTGATAATCTGAGAGTGATTTTCTCAGTTTAGGATGTATCTCAAGGGAAGTGCTGTATCAGGACATTTTTAGGGAATGGGTGAAATGGCCACCACTTCAGGTGTTTCAGAAGTGGATCAACTAGTGCATAGTGAATGTTGATCTATCAGACTATGAATTATCAATTCATAAAGGAAAATGTGTACCTGGAAAAGTTTGCAAGGCAGTTCTGGAAAAATAAAATTAAAGAAAACATTTTATGTGGTTCTTAGAAAACACATCATTTTTATACTGCTGAAACAATATTTTGCTGAATATTTGTAATGCCCAACTATGAAAATAAAACTGCATAGAATAAGAAATACTTAGCATATAGCCAGCAGTGTTTGGAAGGACAGTTGCAGCTTTTGACTTTTCTTACAGCCTTCTTGATAATAGAGTGCCTTAGCCTGCCAGCCAAGCAATCAAAAA
>VXAU01005286.1:916475-1016053 GCA_013399695.1 Formicarius rufipectus | reverse complement strand
AAAAAAAAAAATTTGAATTTGTAACCAAAGAAAAGGCCACGTTGCAGATGCCTTGATAGAAGACACAGCTTACATCTGCCTTCAGGATCCAGAAGCTGTGGAATGTCTGAAAGGGAGGGATATGTTTTGGCAGCGTTACCTGATCCATATGTCAAGGGAAGCATTAACACCATACTTCCATCCCTCACAGACAGATTGATGGAAGCAACATTCCCCTAAACAAATCACAGGAGGCCACCTTGCTCTCCTCTTGCTGCTTCCAACCAGGCTCTTCCCACAAAGCTGTGTCTTCAGCAGAGCCTCAGGAGCCAGGCAAGACATGACCGGTGCACTGGCACTTGAAGCAGCCAAGATTGTCACGTTGTACTATTTTTTCCGATGTGCTGGAGTTTATGAGCCCACTTTGTCATCACACACGTGCTGTCAGCAAAGCTTTCCAGATAGAAACTTTCCTTATGTAACATAGGTCTGTTTAAAACAACAAACCAGGGCTAGGATATCAAGGGAACCACAGTACATTACTAGAGAGAATCACATTTGAGAAAACACAATTAAAGAAATCATGTTTGCCTTTCATGTGCTTTTTGCAATGTCTTTTACCCTGTTAATTACTGGTGCAATTGCTGTCCTGTAGCTCATCTTCTTTTAGATGTGCCGGTGGTGGTGATGTAACATGGTGTGATGTAATAAAACTTTTGCACTTATATGGCATCTTTCCACCCAATAATCATAAAGCAACATATCAATTAGAAGGGACTTCCAAAAATTGTATGTCTACTTAGGGAAGAGCCCAAAATTTAAAAATCTCTGTAAGGTATTTTACTTCACAAAGCAGACTGAAGAACAGTCAGGCTTGGACAGACATGACAAGGTGTGAGCAGGAGAGAGAGATAACTAACATCAGATAACCTCACAACTGTTGCTTAATTATATCTGAATATATCCAGACAGTGTCTTTCCTTCTACTGTAAAACACAAGTGGTTTTAAACTCTTAATCCCACCTGGGCAAAATGAGATGTGCATGATTAAGGTAATAATGAAGCACTGGTGGGGCCAGAGAAAGCCTGCTTTGCAAAGCTGCAAGTTTTGCAAGTACAATGCAGTTCAGTGATTACCTCCTCTCCCACTTTGACTGTGGGATTTTCCCCCTGCAAAATAACATGTCATATCTCTGGATCTGAAAGCTGAAGAGTTGGGGGCTGGGATTAAATACATGGTTGTTTCAAAACAAACAGCGCTATTTTATCAGAGTGGAAGAAATCTATCCCAAGAGTATTTGGAATGGGGTGCTGGTTGGACAGGTGCAAGTGATCCCACTTGTACTACCAAAGCAGTGCAGAGAACAGCTAAAATGAACAGGAAAGCAGCAGTACCAGGACCTTGTTTGGAGGTCATCAGCAGTTTGTGAATAAGTTACAGCGTAGTTTGATTTACCAAAGCAGATATGGTAACAGCGGAGTGCTGCAAAGGATTGTTGTGTCACACTATTACACCCTTGGAGTGTTGAGCTGTTGGAGATCATGTGTGTGTTAGCAAGTAGTCTGCCAGGAGAGGGTCTGTCAAAGCAACACAGAAGGAACTTCCACACTGTTCTGGTTTTGAGAGGCTGCCTTTGGCTTGGCTCCTTCTGGTCCCGTTAGCAGCTGGAGTACAGTAGGGGAACTCATGGCATGTATCTTCTGCTTTAGACTCATCCAAGAGGAATGGATGAAGCTAGAGCAGCCCAGACCATTCCACAACTCCAGCCAAGGCACAGTAACAAGGATTAATCAGAAGCACACTCCTGAAACCAACTAAAATGCTAATGCATATGCACTTGGCATCATTCAAAGGTCTTTTAGCGTTGCGACCAAAGCAGCACAGCATATGCAGTTAACAGGATGCCTGTTCCCTCAATAACTCTCAAATTGGCTGGTTCATTTCCTCCATTCAACATGTGATATTGGGGCAGAGAGCCTGAGTGCTGTTCCTGTAAGTTTGGGAAACACAAGTGGGTAGGCAGGGAAAACCCCTCCAAAAGGGGGATCTTTCTGAAAATGAAGTCTGCTGTAAGTGCAGCTGTTAAAGAGGTTGCAGGGAATCCAAGGGAAGACCATAAATACCCAAGCAACAGCAGAAACTCAGGTTAGGGCTCACACCTTATTAGACACAAAATAACCCAAACATGAGGCAAAATACAATAGGCATCATATGATCCATTCCTCCCCAAACTGCTTGCTTACACAGCAGTCTGTGTTTCTGTGGTTGTGAGGTGTAAGTTTCCCCTGTTCTCCCACTTGCAGGCTGGATTCTACAATGGCGAGAGGAGCTGCATTGTTTTGCACAACTTCACTGCAGGTGACAAAGTTCAGAGCCAAGAACAGTATTACAGGCATGAAAGGGAACAGCCCACACGTCTCTGCCTGCCCCACGCTCAGTGCTGCAGAACAGGAGGGTGCACCTCAGCTGCCTACGTACAAGGGTAGGTCCAGTTTTCACCCACAGCCTTGACTTCACTGCTGCATTCCCCACAGTGTAAAAAGACCCCAGGTTCTTAGCTTACACGCCGCTATTTATAATCTGTGTGCTGCCAGACATGTGCATATATCAGTATGACACTTTCAGAAAGCAATGCTGCTATTTTAGCAGCCCTCTAATGAACAGCATGGGCAAAGCCACCTAGACAAGCTGATTGAGAAAAGTGTTGGTGAGGGAGGGCTGTGGTGGTCTCCTGGTTATGGTTTGGGTTTTGGTGTTTTTTTGCTAAAATATTAGACTCTTATTTTTTTTTCACACTTTGTTGCTATTAAGAATAATCTTAAATGGCCTCTTTCTCTTCCCTGGCAGTCCTCCCTCCCCCTCCCACCTAACATCCCTCCCCCAGATGTCTTGATTAGTGGCTGTGTGTATGCTGGTCAGATTCTGGGATTAATGATGGCTAATTTGTCTGAGGTTGGTACAGCCTAGCCAGCAGGCTCTCTACCACCAGCTTTTGCTGCCATATGGGTAGAAGCAGCTGTTTCAATTACTTTCTGTGCCCAGATGTGTCAGACGAGACACCCGTGCTCTGCGGGGTACGTTCAGCCGCTCGGCAGCTAATTACTTCAATCGCGTGTCGGAGCATGATGCTGTGTGCTGTAAAAGGGGGTTTGAGAACAGCCGAGTGCCAGCTGTCACCACGGCTCACACTGATGCGAGCCTGATAGTCTGTGACTAGATCTGAGCTTCAACTTTCTGGGAATCTTGATACACACAGTGGATGTGTCTAATGGTGGGACTCCTGTCATATGCCCCTCTGCGCTGTGTGTGTGCTTGTGTTGCAGGGAGATGTTTGTGATGGACAATGAAAACTATAGAATACGTGCTGTGTAACATGCATATGTACACATATAAAACACTCTCAGCTGGTGAAAACCAGGCTATCTCTGTTAACTTCAGAGCTTCACTTGCACTAGGTGACCATTTCCCTAGGCTGTGAGTGTAAAACCTGGCTTGTTGTGGAGGAGTTTTTTGCCTTCTCGCTGGCACCAGTATAAACTGGGAGGCATTGCCACTCACACAAGATGAATGTGATAAGGAGATGAGGTTTGTCAAATGTCTGTCAACCACTGTGACAATCTCATTCTAGATTCTAGTTGCCAGACTCAATAACTTTGCCTCCATCCTCTAGTTTTACCTTCAGTGTCCTTTCAGTGTCAATCCCTGCTTGATCTGGTGTTTGTTTTCCCTGAGGGCAGAATCATGTAGGTTTTGGGCTGGATCCTCTCCTAGTGGAGGCTTCTTTGCATTTGGCAATGGATTGGGTGCATCCACTATATTTAAAAGGAAAATCATTAACTATTACACCAGGTCTAGTATCTTGTTAGTATCTAGTAACCTGTGTTACTAGAATTTCTTTGTGGTCCCTGCAATTTCCAGGAGTGTTTTTCTTATCCTGAAGTTTAAGTAATTTACAAAGGAAATGTGTTCATCTGGGGAGATAAACTAGCCCAGCCAAAACAGTGCCTAGGACTCCTGGCCATGTCATCTTCCCAGACAAGCTTAGCAGGATCCAGCAAATATTAGTAGTGGCACAGCAGAAGTGAGGCAGTTCAGCAGAGAAATTAGGTGGCATCCTAGAATCATTCGCAGAATTAATTAAGCCAAGAAGTTGAATTAGACACTTAAGGACTCAGGAAGAGCAGGTAGGGGTCCTTCCATTGCATTCCCAACATTTCTTCTTCATTTAAAATAATACCATTTTCTCCTCAATGCACTTAAGCCCAACCCTTTATAAAGTCTGTAGGTTTAAATTCATATTTTCATTTATTGTGATGTAATTCCATGAATACGCAATCCCCGAGTGTGAATTAAAATCAAGCCTGTGTTGTCTACTAGGTGAGAGCCCTATAAAAAGGTTAATGATGCAATGACTAATGTCAGAAAAGTGTTGTGGTCAGCTGTGAAGTGATCAATGAATCCAACTGATATTCAAATTAATGGAGCTCATAGAGAGTCAGGGAACCAGGATAGGGCGGGAGAAAGAGTGAGGAAAGAATCTGTTATAAATACACTTCTTGCAAAAATTACTACCAGCAAGTCTGAAAACAAGTGCAGAGCAAAGCATTTAATGCAATGCCATTGCCATTTTGGGCAAATACTCTGTAATTTGGGGTACTTACTAACATTATCATCATCATCGTAATACACGCATTTAGAAAAAATAAACATTTGTTTTGTGCTAATTCTATGGTAATCAGGGTGATTGTACTGTACTTAGCTACTGTTTGTTACCATGGTTATTTCTAGTGGTTCTTGGTTATTAATGCCCTGGAAGATTCAACAGTCTTCAGCGCTATTTCAGTCTGCTCTCCTCTGATAGGCACAACTATCTGAGGGTTTGGTGTTGGGTTTTATATATATATATATTCTAATGATCTGCTACAGAGTTCTATAAACAGAAATAGATTTGCTTCTTGTCAGACAAACACTAGACACTGGCTTCTTGCTTTGCATCAGTCTAGCAGTGTAAAGGGCCCGGAGTTGAGTGTCATCCATCCCCACTAAGCTTTATTTATATTGCCAGATGGGTGCAGAGAAGTCTTCACATGAAGAGAATCAGCCTTCCTCGTGTGTTTTCTGTGGTCTATAATCTCATAAAGATGGACAGTGTTGCAACGTTCTCACAAGTGAAGTAACGGGTGTCACAAAGAACAGCATAGAAACACATTTTTTTAATGTGTTCTACAAGCTATTTTTAGTCCTCCCAATGAATTTTTAAAATCTCAGTAGTGTACTGGCACATACCTACTTCCATTTAGCATGATGGACATATTTGTTTGGGAATTAAGGCTCAGATTTAACAAGTTACTGCTGCTGATCTGTGATAACCAACCGTGTATGTGTGTGCTCTTTATGAGTGTGACCAGGGCTAACACGGCACATGACCATGACAGCCTATCATTTAATGGGCTGTAACCTTTTCCTGAGTCCATGCTTTACCTTCTAATCCTATTTTCCTTCTCACTTTCTTATAACTTCCCATTTTGTTCCATAGGGAATATGTTGAGAGAGTGTGAATAGCAACTGGGCGCCACTTTACCCGGCACCACAGCAATAGCTTGTGTACAAATTGTTTGGGCTGTTTATCATAGTTCTGAACCCAAGTCCAGATAAGAAGGGTATAGTTGCCTGTTAAAACACAATAAAGTTTATAGTTAAGGTTCTTTGGGTACTATTTTTGCAGTGTGATACATTGGTGTATTCTGGGAATGTGATGTACTGTGTGAAGACTGATAGGGCTTCAGACAGAAAGGAAAACGTTTGTAGCAAAGCATCTTTGTACAGATTTATTCCTGATGTAATGCATGTGATTTCCTTGGAAGAAGCATAGCTGCTCTTCAGACAAATGCATCCCTTCTTCACTGCTTTTACTTAATATTGTCCACTGGAAAAATCAGGTTAAATCAAAATCCAACAGGATGATTAAGCATATTTGATAGGTAGGCTGAGACCTCAACTGGATTCAGTCTGGATTTGAATTGGGATGGTTTAATCAAAGGTTTTCATTCTGTTTCCAGAACAGAAAAATTATTATAGTAGGGAAGAGGGGGATGATGGTCAAACCTTTCTGCATCTTTCCCACTGTATGTTTAACAAGAACAGTAAAAGAAGAGAAATATCACCTTTTTTATTTTTAGCTATGTAGGTCTGACTTAGACATCTGTTTTCATGCCCACCTGATGTTTTAGTGTGGTTTTCCAAGTATTAAGTTGTGACCAAGACCATAGAGATTGGCTCCAGATCTATGCAGTCATGAAGGTCCCAACTGTCCCATCATCAGCTGACTGTCAATCTACTGAAAGTGGTAAGTTAAAATAATGGAAATCAAATCAGGAGTAATTCAGAAGGGAATCAAACCTCTTGTTGGAAAACCAGAATGTTCAGCTGGAGGAGAGACCTATCAAACTCTCTTCAGAGATGGAGCCTCAGTAGTGCAGAAGAGCTCTTGAATCCTGTGGACATTGTCTTAACTGAGTCAGACCTCCACAAATGAGTTGTCATTTCCTGAAAGAAATGAAAGTCAGAAGTACAAATGAATTGCATAAATGTGACAACATTGAAGCCCAATAAGCAGGCAAAAGAATGGAAAGCTTCCAAGAAATATTCCCTGGGGAGAAGTCAAGAATTATCTAATGTGGGTAAATAGGTTAAAAGGATATCCACATCTTGGGTTTTGATAAATTTAGGATTGACAGGTTGAATGAGGAGGAGGTAGCCCTAAGCAGAAGCTTGTACTTAGGGCGAGATGTCAACTGAGGGGAAAACGGGCTCAAAGCTGAGGCGTATGATTTAATCAAGCAATCTGACAGACTCACTGAAAACTACTTAGATAAGACACTGGAAATAAGAGACAATGTCAATAAGTACATTTGATTCTTATCCTTGTTTCAGGAAGCAAAGTTTTACATTGGAAAATGGAAGCTGAGACCACATTCAAAAGTTTTTTGTATTTTCCCTATGGAGCAGTGTAGAGGATCAAAATATGAAAATGTATTTTGATATTGAGGGAAAAATTATGCCCAGGAAGAACATCATGGAGTTATCATAAAACCTAAGTAGAGAGACAGGTCTTCTCTCTGTGGACTTTGCAGCACAGATGAGGTTGCATGAGTTTGATATGGATTACTAATGTGAGTAGAGCTATAAAATGAAGCAGGTGATGTCAAACCATGACAGAAACCAGATAGGCCCAGTTGGATATGGGCATAATTTGTTTTGTGTTCATTGAAGTCTCATAGCTAGATTTATGGAGGCTAAATGGCATGGGAAAGCTTGCACAATGAGTCAATAGTAAATTCAGGATCTGAATATTTCACGGCTTTATTCCATATCCCTATGGCATATAACATATTTACTTGTGTTGTGCTGCAAGAAATGGCTTTTGATACAGGCCTCTGTGAATATATGCATCACATTCAGGCATGAAAGAGTTAATTTGAAGGTTTCTTTTGGTTTATGGTTCCACATCAAGGATGAGGAATATAAAATTACTATCCTATACAACATTAAATCATGAATTAATGACCTTTGGAGTTGAGTTTCTAATGCTGTAATATGCTTTGGGAAAAACAAGTTGGTTGCTTTGTGCAGGCAGGAAGAATTGCCAGGTCCTCACAAACTGACTGTATAACACATAAAAGTTGAAGAAAAACACAGTTAAAAAAAGCAGCCCATGGAATCCTTTTAAAAGAATGGAAAGAATAGACTTGATGAGAGGTATACTGCAGCCTCTCTGAAGAGAGAGAAAGGGGAATGCAAGCATTCTTAAGTTACTCATAAAAATAACATTAGTTTTTCTTCTAAGTTTTTACGATTGAGGAGGGAGATTCACTGGTATCTAAGAACCTCCAGAGCTGGCAGAAAACTCAGAGAGCTCTTTGAATACACTTCTACTCCAGGAACAAGACAGGAACCATCAAGATAATTGTCTGATACAAATCTTTTGCTAGAGTAATAGATTTTGTACTGTCACGATTCCTGAATTATAGCCATATGTACCAGTGAATGATGAAACATGTAAATGGTAATTCATCATTAACTCTGTGTATGAGAAACTAAATTATTCTTTTCAGTGCTGTTCTTGTATCTGAGACATGATACATTACGATATGTTGTAATTTATAGACATGGTGGAATTAGCCAAAAAGTTGTATTCTCTTCCAACACTTATAGTTTAATATTTAGGCTTCTCCTCCCTCATTCATTCAAGTTTTATTTAATTGTAATTTATTTCCTCAGGGAAAATTAGGCATTGTGGCTGTATTCCAGAAAAATGGGGTGAAGCTTAATATGGTAATTTTTGGATTAGTTGAAAAGTTTTGATGCCAATAGCCTGTGTAATTTTGAGGAAATCACTCAATCTTTCCATGAATACTGTAAGAGGGAACAATGATATACAACTGTGCCACAGGGGGGCCACTTAAGAGGTGTGTGTCTAAGGAGAAGTGTGGAGCTTTCCACCTTCTTCAGCCCATAATCAGCTTTACCACAGTTAAGAAGACTAGCAGGGGGTAAAAAGGCCAGGAGAAGTCTATTCAGGAACTAAATACCCCTATTTGGGTAAAAAAAAAAATAAATAAAAATTACATTTTGTATTTTTTAAAAGAACAAAATTTGTAACTTTTTATAACTCACTGTTCGATTCCATTAAATTATTTACCCTTAAGTGGAATGTGGCCTTCAGTCTGTTCAAATGTAATGCTGGTGTGGCACCACTGCTGACGCAACTCAGATAAAGATCAGGGATAGTTGCTATTCAGGTTGTCCCAAATTCTTCAATCAGGAGAAGAAAGGCCTGGGAAAGGTACTCAGATTAATAGAATACCACTACAAAGGTGCTTGTGTGATTTGACTGTGTTTATTGGCATTATTCACGCTGGCGTGTTCTGTGCAAGCCTCAGCCCACACCACGGGGATCAAATAGATGGCAAAGACTTTATGTTTCTGTCCAAGTGATAAGAGCAGATGAAATCAGAATCAGAAACAGATTTGTGTTAGAGTTTAAAGGCTAAAGGAGGGGCAGGTTTAGTGTTAATGCTCAAGAAACAAGTCTCTTTAATTGGCTTTTCTGGAAAAAGTTTTCTGGTTTCAGAAGAGTTTTCCCCAGCTTGATGTCCATTTCCAATGTGGATTGGTTTTTTTCTTTCCCTCTCTCTACATCTGTAAAACATAGAAGTGCTGTATTGTTTTATCTCCCAGGGAAGATATCCTTTCTTCTAGATGTAACCCTACCTCTAAATGACTTCAGAGTTCAGATTCCTGGAGGTGTAGTGGATATATGGCAATCCAGGCCGTAATTTACAATAAACCATCTTCTGACACCACTTCCATGACTTAATGCTGGAAGTATGTTGTTGGAGAGGCTGCCCTACACTGCCATGGTGAGAGAGTGTCTTACTGTGTCATGGTAAATATTTTATTATTTATCCTGTTGTGGTTATTTCATATGCTGCCACAGACATTTTCTCAATTTCTGTTTCTGCCTGGACACGTTTTCTGATATCCCTCCTGGAATAGGCAGATGTTCCTAATGGACAAAAATATCCATGTTTTCAGCGTACACTAGGCTTGTTTTATTATCCTTACATGTTGAAGAAACTTTTCAGCTCTCAAGAACACAATTCAAATCTTGAGTGCAGAGTATTAAGGAAAGTGAGCAGAGCTAGAGAAAAAAAATGTTCATATTTTTCTGTATGAATGAATAATTGGTCAAGAATGTTTTCTGTATCTCATTTGTTTGTTTGCTGTATTTGGGGTGAGTCACTTGCTTATTTTCACCCCAAAATCAATAATTTTGAAAATGCAGTTGATCATGAAATTGGTCAGTAAACTATATTGCAGTACCCTGTAAAATTAGCAGATACTTTCATATCGAGAGGAGTAAAGATGTGCAAAGCAACAGTATTTGGATTGCATGACCCTGCAAACCGTCTTGTTGAAGAGCATGTTTAGGGCATTTATGGTCCTTAGTCTTTTTGCTCTGTCTTCTGCTGTAGTTTTTGGGCAGGTTACATAACTATCCCATGACTCACCTTCTGCATTTTTTAAGGGTTTAATGATAGGAGTAAGTGGTTTGCTTCACTGCTACATATTGTAAGATTTAATCCAGGGTTGGCTTGGAAGCCTCCAGAAAGCTGCAAGTGCTATCCATGGCTATAAAACATTGCAAGGTAATCACCTTTAAATCATCTCCTTTGAAAATCAATTAACCAATAAAAAGCCATTAAGAATTATCTTTCCTGGGTTACTAACAGGCATCTTTACCCAGATTAGTTAGAATTGCAAAAACAATGTCAAGGAAGGACCCTGTAAAGATGAAACTTTGCATTTTCTCTGCTTATTGTGCTAATGTGCATTCACTGTGCAGCAGATATTTTTGTGTGGGAGAATATACTTTAAAAAAATATATTTTACACATGGTATTTTAATACAACTGCTTAAAAAGTGTGTAACTTGAACAGACCCCTCTCAGGAGATCTCTTTTGGCAAAGTGGAAAAGCCCTGTTCTAGCATTACAAAATCCCCACAGATAAATTTGAAATATATGTCCCTTTCAGTGTTTTGACAGACTACAACTGAATTACTGTGAATGAAAGAAATCTTGGGGTAGCAACAGGAGGGGAGGGGACTGCTTTCACTTCAGGGATGTATTCTATACAAGCCTGTGCCTGATGGTACTCAGCTTCATTTCGGTGTTCATCATCACTAATCCTTAGCACAAATGAATATCTGCACTTCTAAACAATCAAAGGTTAAAGACAACTCAGCCATTCATGTGATCTCATTATACTATGCTGATTGCAGTACATCAGAGTTATTTATAACCTTAGTTCATAAAGTTGGAGTTCCAGTAAATGAGTTCCTTTCCAAAGGTTAAAATATTTATGTCCTTATTTTCTGTGTGAAACAGTCTATAGTTAGGAATGTGCACTAACTAATGAGCCATCACAGCTATCTTCCAGAAGATAAATAAAAGTTTTGAGTTGGTATACTGGCTCCCAAGGCTACTCCTTGCTTAAACTGCTTCTTATTGCTCCTCTGTGGATTTTCGAGGGAGATCAATGCCACAGCAAAGATTCCAAACCGTTAGATTTATATAGTCAGGCTCAGCCTCGACTGAGTGTGCAAAAAAACAGTATAGTAATAACAGTGATATCCTCTGTCTGCTTCACTTCTACTGAGTTCCAAGAGCCAAAACAGTTACAAATAAAGGACAGTAATAGAATCAATTCTTCCAGTCCTCTTCAGATAAAGCCTAGGGACAAGTGTTTTGCACTCTCAGAAAGGGTAGGTGGGAGATCCTGTGTCATCATTCTTTTATCCACAAATTAACACCAATTTTGACCCAGCAGTTTTTGTTTCATTGATTTCTGGACTTGCAGTTCCTCCATTTTCCCAGCATGGCTGGAACACAGTTCTCTGAGGTTACCAAGAGTGTTTGCTGTTAAAAATATATATCTGTATTAAGAGCTGAGTCATATAGTTGTCATCTTAATAAATATTAAAAAATAAAAACCTTTGTGCAAGAGGAGGACCATGTTACATACTGTGCTATGAGAAGATATAGGGGGTAAATGAATGGATTTGTCCTATGCTTATTGTCCCGATTTCTGATTCAAAAATATGCTAAATGATACTTACAAAACTCAACATGAAAAAATCCTATAATAAAGTAGAAAAGCATTAGTATTCAAAAGGCATTCGAGGCATTGACATCCTGCAGTTACATGGCACAGATGTATTTATGCTGTAGTTTACTTATACTGGTTTTTTCTGGTCTCATAGTGATTTCTTTTAAGTAGTAAGCAGTAAATACTTGCATGGTTAAGATCTCTGTCATATTTGTGCTTGAAAGGCAAGTCTTGGTATTCATTGCATGTCACACCTGGAGGGCCTGTCTCTGAAAGCAGGGAGCATTTAAATCCCCCAGCAAACAGGTTCCCCTAAACCAATCCAGCTGTTTTCCAAGATCACTGGTGCTTCTTTCAGGTTAGTCTCCAAGATCAGGATGGTTTCAGTATCTGTCACTTATGGACTTCTCCAGCCATTCCATAATCTCTGCATCCTGAATTCAAGGAGCAAAAACTTTCAGAGTCACTAAGATATTTCACTCGTATCCCTGTAGCTACCCTAAATGCAAAGGATGAGAACCCAAAAGAAGCTTCTTCACAGTATTTCATTCAAGCTGCTTTTCTGTCCCTTAAAAGCCCTATAGATCTTCACTTGACCACTTCAAGTAGATCACATTCAGTTCTTTTGGGAATACCATGATCTGTGGAGATGAGAAATAAATGTAACTGTTGTGTCTTTTTTCTGAGGCTCCTCATTACATGACTAAAAGATAAATCCTGTAAGTTTGATTTGCCACTGGAAAAGTGCTGAAGGGATCCAAGTTGTTGCCGAAACTTACTTTTTCCACAGGACAGGAAATTTTAATAATGCACCTGGGTGATGCTCAAAGGGATAGGTATGTCACAGACTCCAGAGAAAGGAGAAGAACAAAATAAGTCATTGTCAGTCCTGGAAACAATATTGATCCATAAACCTGCTGCTCAAATCTCTGGGTAACAACTTTGAAGTCATACAAGTTTTGAGTTCCCTTTTCCCCCTCTCTACAGAAGATTGATGAGGCATGAGGGTGATTAAATTCTCTAATTAGCATGAGGTGGCAATTCCATCAAATTGTGAAATTCAGTATACCAAGGCCATGGCATATTTATAGGAAGACATCCAATCTCTGTGTCAATTGCAAGGCACAAAAATAATTCCAGGGTTTCTGTGTGGGCAGGGGATAAGACTGGCATCAGTTATAGAGTGGGTGTGGGACTGACCCACAGTCTTTCCAATGCCTTCAGAAAAATAGCAATCCATGCTGAAATATCTTTTGAGGGACTGTTTTACTACTTCTTTTCCTCAAGTCTTGAAAATTATGGATGAGTAATGATCTCCCAATTGCTCTTTGCAATCACGATACAGCCAAAGAAGTTAATAAGTCACCTCTGTAGCTCCCCTCCCTTCTCTGTACAGACATTTTTTACCACATGGGTGAACACAAAGAAATAATCAGATAAGAGATTTTTCTTCTAAATTAGGCCTCTTGTTTGTAAACTGAAAGAGTGCTAATGCAGTTCAAACTCAGCTGTGTACCACATACGCACACTCAGCCCAGGAGTATTATAAAGAGTGGGAGAATAGGAGGTTTTGTTCTATTCTTCAGTCTCTTTCTATATGAGAGGGCCATTCATTCAATCCCTATGCTTCTCGCGCTCTCTCTCTCTATTTCTCTCCATAATGCCAGCATTAGCTGCAAGCTGCTAGCTGTAAAAGTGCTTTGATGTTGACCTCTCACTGCCATTGACAGACCCTCATTGGTGGGTGAGTAGCAGAGCAATAAGGGCATGTGTGGGAGAAAAGAGGATGAAAGCCTGGACAGCTAGGAAGGGATAATATGAACAGATTCCTGCCTGTTCACTTAGTTTCTTTTTTTTTTTTTTTTTTTTTAACTGGGTCTTCTGATTACAGAGGTTACGAACCAGTAAAACTTCAGAAATGACCACTGAAAGCCTGCTGTACATGAAGAATCAGATAATTGTTCCAGCTCTTGCCTTGTAAAATTAAATCAAGCCATGAACTAGGCAAGAACACATAGGGGAGTTGAAAACATTTTCCTGTTTAAGGCAATGAAATAGTGGGGTTTTGTCTCAGACATACGTGCTACTCACCCTTGTAATATTACTGTAAGAGGCATGGGGGCAGGCAACACAGGGGAGAGTTGCCTACTAATGATGTTGATTATTTTGTTTCTCATCTTGTGCCAAAACCTAAGGCGTAAGTCTAGGACTTTAAAAGGATCAAAACTAAAAGGTGCACTAAGAGGTCAAAAGAACTTAGAAGAGGCTCCTGCCCCAGGGAGCACGTGCGTGCACACATGGATGTGTGCACATGAAAAGCTGCCTACTGCTCCCCACAGTATTCCTGCACACACTATAAGAGCTCCTATGTTCAGATCACAGTGGGGCCCTGGCCCAAAAGCAGCTTTGCATCCCCCAAAGAGAGCTGGGAGATGGGGGGTACGACCAGGACCGTGGTCCACCTAGGCCCCTAGCCAGCTGTTTCTGAAAGCACAGTCAGGGTCACTGGAAATGCAGGGAAGCCTTAGTGCTGCCTGTGCCCTATTGAGGCAGGATGTCTCCAGCCACTTCACCTCTGCACTCCCCCTTCACCTCTCTGAAAGCTCAGCTTGTCATACTAATAATTAAACCCTAAGGCTCTAACTTGAAATGGCTAAAAGGCTCTGCAAGGCCAACAGAGGGAACAGGAGGGAGGGAAAGTTCACACAAGTTTGTATTAGAAACCTGGTTTTCAGTTGCCATCTGAAGGACCAACTATTGGAACAAAGATGTTTGACTGAAGGTTCCCATTGCCTGTGCTCTGAGCTGCAGCAGCTGATCTTCTGCTTGTTTGAGACAGGAAGAAAGCTGTTCTACCTCCACTCCAGACCCTGCAGCAACTCCCTGTTGGCAGCATTAGGCCATCAGAGTTGTTTAACTCTTTGAGGTGAGCTGTAGATAGCTGGTTAAACCTGGCCTATGCTGCTATGTTGAATAATCATTGGCTGGAACAAAATGAATCGGTTGGAAAAATGGGGAAATAGGTGAAACAAGTGCCCATGGTACAAACTGCAATTTATTAGTGTGTCAGCAATGTCAGTGTTCAAATCACTTGAATAAGAAAGAAGCCATCACTGATACGATCTGGATTTGATTTCTTCTTTAAAAATTATAAGGTATTCATCACACACTTTTGATGCAGAGACTCTTCACACATGAATCTGTTAGAAAGAAAGAAACCTTTCACTGAATGATTAAAAATATTCCCATTTTGGAGGGGACAAAATTCTACAGCACTTTTTGCCTTGCCGTCTGCATTTGCTATCAGGGAACTAATTCTCCAGTCAATTTCACAGATGGTTTCCTGTCATTACTATACAATTCTATTTATTTGATAATAATTTTATAGGACTTTTCCAGAGGGATTTGGAATTACATGTTCAGCTCATAGCAGTTTTTAAAAGGTGTGTGAATACAGCACTCACTCAAAACTTCCTTGGCTAAACTTTTTAAATAGAAAATGGATTTTCAATTCAAGCAAGAAATCTTGCCAGAAGTGACTTGGTTAAAGTTTTTCAATGCATTTATCTCCATGTAAAGGGAAGTGTGTATAACCCTCTCTGTTCTGTCACTTTACCTTTTGCTCTCTTCAACCTATCTGAAATAAAGGCTATTTTCCCGTTTTCAACTAGAAATGAAACAGAACTTCACTAGTTCTTTAAAAAGGTACCATTTTTTTAACTTGAAAGCAGAATGTAGTTTTTTTGGATAGCATGATGAACTTAGAGACCAGGTCAGGCACTGCAGAAAGCTGGTGTTTGTGCAAATTGAAATTTCACCCAAAAGAATGTCCATCTATCCTCTTTTGGTTATTTTTCCAGGAAATAACTCTTTTTGCACCACCTTGATGAATATTTCACTTGAAACTTTTTTCATACAATCCAGTCTCTGATAGGGCACTGTTGTTGCTAAGCTACCTGAGATTATAAGCCCTTGCTGTTTGGTGGCACTCTACTGATCATGACACTGCTGGAGCAAGTGAGGATTTTTGTCTTGGTCCTTAAGGAAAAATGGGTCTTCACGTGTAACCAGCTCCATCCTACAGCTCCAAAGAGAAGACATTTCAATCAGTATTGATCTTCTTCAGAGTTACCTTACAGAAGCCTCTGGAGCTTCTGCAGAGAGCGCCAAGCCCACAGATAGAACAATAATAGTAATATTTTTTATTTAAAAAAAAGGTGTCTTCCCTGGCATTTTCCATTAATGAAGCCTTAGGCGATCTGGATGGGATAGAGAGTTGGAGTCTCTATTCCAAAGGATTACACATATATCTTTACCAGAGGTAGGACAGCTGTTTTGGTAGGTACTTTGTATTCTGCCTGGCTGTAGACTGCTGGAATCCTCATTGTTCCCTGATGTATCATTTGACTCCAGTGAAAATCACAAGCGATAACTCAGGAGGCAGTAAAATTACAGGGGTCACAGAGTACCCCCAGTATGCCTGGAATCGGGTCACCAACCTCACTCAGCTGGCCCTCTTACTGATAACTCCCCTTTTCCCAGTTTCCCTCTCCCCTGTTCACTCTATGCCTCAATTATCTAAAAAAAAAATAAAAGGGAAAACAGCCAACTCCCCAGGGTCTGTGAAAACAATGCACTTGGGCAGTTACAGCAGTGGACAGTGCTGGAGTAAGGGAAGATACATTTCTGCTTCTCTTTGGACTGATCTGACCATGTGTTTGGCACAGCTGGAGATCCTCTGCACTCCAGTCATGCTTTGCAGTGTTCCAGCACCACAGAGGATTGAGCCCTGCTTGAGAGCAGGTCCTGTTTCAGAAGATGACTCGAGTAATAAACATGATTTCAGTGAGAGTGGCTGTATTGTTGACTCCCAAATGGTTTGATGGAGCATGGCAATACTGGTACTTTGCAATTTTATGGTACAGAGTGTGAAAAACAATGGAGTGAGGGAGAGAAAAGGGATATGGATGCAGAAGGCTGGAGGTTTTCAAGTCCCATTTTTGTCATGGTGTTCACAGACGAGCTGGACCAGTCTTTCAAATTCAAGATTTCTTCCAAGATCAGAACAGTCCAGAATTAAGTAAATTTATAGGAATTCATGATGTTGCATGGGTATTTCCTTGATAATAATGTTTGCTCCTTGAATTTTCTCCTAAGGACTCCAAAACAATGGGTACTGGAAGAATACTGGAAGAATTTCCAGCATACCTGTTACTTCATTGATTTTTTGTTTAGTAAATGCTCTCTTTATGCAGTCTTTCTGTTGCCCAATCTTTTGTTTGGGCTTAT
The DNA here is from genome assembly GCA_013399695.1 of Formicarius rufipectus. Taxonomy (NCBI): domain Eukaryota; kingdom Metazoa; phylum Chordata; class Aves; order Passeriformes; family Formicariidae; genus Formicarius; species Formicarius rufipectus. Next base: position 999,112 of record VXAU01005286.1, on the reverse strand, counting down.
GCAGCTTTTTTATTATTATTATTTCTCTTTTATAACAACTCCCTAGAAAATGCTGAGCTGGACTATTTTTGTTTTGGTAAATGGAAGTACAGGTACCAGATACCTTCTGTACCAGGTATTTCTGCTCTAGGGGCCTCCTTCTCTCTCAGAAGTCAGAGATCCCCATTCTTCACTGAGATGAGCTTTGTGGCTTTACAAAATCCAATTTCACTGAGAGTTTTTTGTGTTGTTTCATTATGTCAAAGCAAGGAAAAAGTACTGTGATGGCTTCTTTTTCTAAAAGCCTCCAAAAAACTTTGGGGAGTGTGAGCCTTTCTGTTCCTTCTCCCTGCTAGTTCTTTGCAGAAGGAGCTCAGAGATCACTGTGCTTTGCTCATAAGCCAGAAGCAGCTTTCCTTCCTTCGTTCCTTGCAGTGGAGGGAAGAGCTGCTATAAAGCAGTCAGGCAATGAATGCATTTCAGTTGCCTGCTCGGTTGGATGGGGGCAAGGAACTGAGGAAACCACCTACAGATGAGGCAGTTGTGTGAGTCGTGAGAAGAGAGAAATGTTCAGCACTTCTCAGGAGGTTTTTACTAGTTGTGGAGAGGGAGCTGAGCACTTAGGAGCACTCTAAGAAGCTTTTAAGTAAAACTCCCTGAAAATATTAAGCTCTCTTAGTGCATGGACAGCCAAGAGGAGGCCAAGACCCAGTGTTTCCTTCTGAGGGGCACTTATCTTACCCAGGGAGCAGGAAGGCTTTCTTGCAATGGATGTCATTCTGCAGAGCTCCTCGGGGCAGGTTTGTTCCCTTGACTTTTAATATTCCAGTTTTTTGTTTGTTCGTGCCAGAAAATATGACTTGGGTTTCATTTTACAAAAATAATAAAGCCAGAAAAGGTTAAACTCAGATTTGGCCTCTTTGCTTTCTAAAAGACAGCAATAGGCATTTTCAAAGGGCCAATTCCAAGTTTTATTATACTGCTACAAGGCCCACAGGAGGAAAGAGTGTTACGCCCAACTCATAGCGCCGACAGAGAAAGATGGATTTTTAAATTATCTACCTTTGCTTTGCAACATGAACATTTCAGGGCAATTATCTTGAGATAATGCCTACAAATTGCTGAAGACTTTGGGTTTATAATTGCTCATGTTCATTTAAGGTTCCCAGCAGACTAGACCAGGAAAATCACTGCCAGTCAAGCCAAGGCTGATAGTGTACGGTAACTGAGTTTTTCTTAGAAGACAGACAAGCAAATCAGTTTTCTTTAAGAGCAATAATTCTAACTAACTGTTTCATTTCACTATGCTTCCATAGCAGGAGCTGTAGTGCTTGGCAAGGCAGAACAGTGACACTTTCCATCCAAGACACATCCATGTAAATGGGCAAATGGAATTCCACTGCATGAGGTTACTCTGGTGCAGCAGTGAGGTGTCTGCAGCACATCCCCGTGTTCCCTTATTTACACCCCAGTAGCCATTCCAGCTACCTTAGAGAGTGAACCACAAATTTACAGTGTGGTAATGTTCTTGTGTCAATGCAGAGAGAAATAACTGTATCTGCCTGCCATGTTTGTAATTAAAAACCATTACTTAATACAGTATTTAAGTGAGGTTTCAATTCAGCAAGATCATTCATAATAAAAGAACACAATTTCCAAGTAGGGATTTGTTCATATATTTGCATCATACACATTTGATTATATTTATATATGCCTGTTACCTATTTGTGTACTTATATATCTATTTGTATATACCTACATATTTTATAGAAAGCCTTATTCCCATTAGTTTTGCTGTGAAGCTCTGATATCATGCCTACCACAGGCATCCTCCAGGCATTAGTTCAGCAAGGGAAAATTCATTTAATCAGTATTACTTGCTAAGCACAAGCAGCATTGGCCAGTTTAGGTGTCACACTCCAACAGTGTAAAATCTCCCCTTCTGTCCCTCCAACTGTTGCTATTAGAGCAGCTGAATAACCAATTTTCCTCATCCAGTAACTAAGATTAAAGAAAAAAAAAAAAAAAGAGGGGGCTTAGCTGACATTTCTGACATTTGGAAGGAAAAAGAAAGAAAAGATATTTTGCACAAGAAAAAAATCCTCCCTCCCAAAGTGCATTAGGTTATCAAAAATATTTTGCTTGACCTATATAAAAAAATCTTTGGTCTGTTTTCATGTTATTTTGTAATGTGTTTCAGCAATATTTGGACTGAAAAATATTGTCTGGAGAGAGATAGCAAAGTACATGGTTGAAAAAAATGTTGAAATGAGTATGTCTAGACTTTTATGAATATTTTTGCATTTTTTGACCTTATTTATTAGAATTTACAGATAACAGTGGGCAGTTTGAAGGTGGACTTTTCAGTGAAGAAACTAATTTCCTGAAAAACTCCATCTAGGATTAGGAAGTAAGAAACATGCCCTGCCCCAGTATTGAAAATGTCATTAGTACCCTGCTAATGTACTTCAGTAGCAGTTGCCATATTATTCCATTTTTAGGGTCTTATTGTGGTACTCATTGGGGAAAGTTTTTGAAACGTCTACCTTTATAAAGGTGAGGACACCATACAGTATTGAAAGCCATCAGGGCAATATTCATTATCCCAGTCACCAAAAATATCTGCTTTATTGTGAGGTGCTCCTTCACAACCCCCTTCATCCTTTCTTGCAAACTGTGGCAAAAATGGTGATCTGAGTGAGGGAGATGAGAGAGCTTTGTCACCAAACTTTGGTTTGGTATAAACATGTATATATATATAAAGCACAGAGTTTTGAGCCCCAGATGCTGCCAGATTATTTCACCATTTTATTCATATTTCCTTTCTCATGAAAAGAATTCTGTAAAAACCAGAATTGTTTGCAGTGGGCTGTATTGAACACCAGTAGCTGATATATATCATAACAGGCAAATCTAGAACTTTTAATAAATTATTCATGTCAAGACATATTTTCAGAGAAAACCAAAGAGCACGTTTTACTGCTGGCCAAGTGGGTTCTTAGAATGAGGAAAAAAAATCAATTTTTCATCCAGAGTTCTCAGCTTAAAAAAAAAAAAAAGTAGTATCTGTCCCTAAAATGAATTCAGGATATGACATTCACACAAAATAAATTTTTCATTGTCTTTTTGAGATCGTAACTTGACTAAGTGTTACCTCCAAAAGATCCCTGTGTTATAAAGTCTCTTGTTTACTGGTGTCATCCTTTTGCATGGCAAAGTGATGTCTCTTCCCATATTCCTGAACCTTCAAAGAAGAACACAAGAGACTACTTGTAAATCTAACATATGTCTGGAATATCAAATCCACTTTCCTGCCCCATGGCCGCCATGGTATGTTATGTTGTAGCATTCATAAACTGACCAGATTATATTTTAAAATTATCTGAATGCATTTTAGTATTTTGGGCAGGGATTTTGTCCCTCTACAAGACTCACTGGAAAGTAATTTCAGAATTTTTTATTCCAAATTTATAAATTCAAAGCCAGTTTATATCCATGACTTCCTGGGTGACCTTGACATGTATATATATCCTTACGTAGCTGGTATGGACACCCCCATTCCTGAATTGTATCTATGTCTTTTAAGCCATCATTTAGGGAGGCTTAACAAGCAGAGTCTTTTAGTTTTCTCTCAGAAACTCTCCAGTTCCCTGATCATTGTAATAGTCCTCTTTGCACCCTCTGGTCCAATTTGCATGAATCCTTCTTGAGCATGGGTAACTAGAATTTATGCTGTATTTCAGATAATGTCTCACCAGTGCTTTGTGAAGTAGCATTAATATTTTCCTCTTGTTATTAGCACTATTACAGGTGATGAATCCTAGGATTGCATCTGCCTTTTCAGTTGTACTATATTATGGCACATATTTATCCTGTAATCAACTAGGAAAGTCAGGTCTTTCTCTTCCTTTGTCATTCCCAACAGCTTCTAGCAGAAATTCTCATTATTAGTCCTTTAGTGTATGACCTTGCATTTTGTACTGTTCAATTTCATCCCATTTCTATTACTTCTGTCCTCAAGGTCATCCAATTCTTCCTGCACGGTATTGCCATTTTCGGTTGTGTTGATGGTGCCTCCCAACTTTGTACAGTCTGCAAATTTCATTTGAACACTCTTACTTTTTGTGCCCAGTTTATTAATGAAGCATTAAATGAGATCAGTCCAAACTCTGCTCTTTGATGAACTCCCCTAATATTTTCCCTCCAGCCCCATATTTCCCCCTGCAGCACACTACATCTTCCCTTCCCTGGTCACCAACCCAGACCTTTGAGTTCTGACTAAGTCTCTATTTTCCCCCAGTAGACTGGGTAATTCTCAGGTGATACTGCTGAAATACTTTAACAAAGGATGGAGACATTTTAAGAAATCTAATTAAAAAAATTATTTTTATTAAAAAACTCTTAGGGTAGCTTGGCACAGTCCTGCTTCAGGAAATCCATGTGGTAAATGTCTGCCCTTTACTCCTGTTGCAATCTAGTAATCTATTAAGATCTGACTGATAGGTCTTCCCTAAACCCCCTTTAGTTACTCTGAGAAGAAGAAAATGATACTACAAGGTACAAAAAGTAGGGGCAAAGGGGGTAGGTACTGCTGTTCCTCCCCATGTTATAGTGCACCACTTCACTGCTCTATTAACTGCTGACAGTGGCCACTGGATGCACAATTTCTCGTTTGCTCTCAGTGATCACATTACCCCTCTTCAGACATAATGAAAGGAAGGTGTTCATTTAGGCTCATGAAACTTTCTGGGCTCTCAACCCATCCTATCCCCCACAGCAGTTTTCATTCCTTCTTCCCTTGTTCTCTTTCCATTCACTTAAATCATGTTCTGATGTGATCATTTCCTTTCCAAAATCCACCACGTTTTTCTGAAGTTCTTGTTTCCCTCATTTCTCTTTCATGGTATCTTTATGAACTACAAATCCCTGTTTAAATCCCAAAGTTTCATGGCACAATCAAAAACCTGGCTCCTCCTGGCCTGTCTGTGTAGAAGAAAACATCTCACACACACATTGCATTAGGCTTTGCAGCAAGAAACACAAGTGACCAGGGCACCATAAGACTCACCATGACATTTAATGGATCTTGATGTACTCTTGAGATTGTCGTCTGACTCGACTCTTTCTTCCCTTTCTGGCTGCTTGGAGAGGTTTTAAGAACTTCTTGTAATGTCCATGTGGATTTGTGTCTCTCTGGAGAAAGGTCATGCCGTGGAAGTCAAAAATTTTATTTTTTTGGTCTACAAAAGCAGTGGTTACAGAAGTACATCAGGCTGAGTATATTTGGAGCAGCCCTGAAATAGTGTTTGCTCATTTCCAAATGTGGAGGCTGACAGCATACCAAAAAAACAGAGATCCTTCCTTGGGAGAGAATATGGCAGGAACTTCTGAACTCAGAAACAGCTCTTTCTTCCCCCATGGTTTCAAACAGTGCCTTTCACCTGGACAGATTTCAAGCTGTGTCCGATTTCCCCACTGTGTTTCACCTGGAGCATTTCTAGTATGTGTGGAGTTCAGCAAGCCGTGGTTTATGTGAAGCAGCACAGTGAGCAGCATTCCCAGAACCTGCATTTGATAAGCAGAAGATGAGCACCTTGTGGCCTGGCAGGATAGTTTAACAGGGGAGGTTGTATTAAAGTTTAATTTCACCTCTTGGAAGATGAGTTTCTTTGATGGCAACAAGCTGTGGTCTTCTGTGGTATTGCGCACCAAACATCTGAGGTACCTTGGAAATAAGTTTCTCATCATTCTCATCTCGAAATCTCCACAAATACTGTGCAAGCAGGCAAGACAGCCCAGTGTTTGCTTTTATGAGCTGGAGTCTCCTGCTCCTTATAGCATATGCTGTTTGTTAATTATTCTCTTTCTCTTGTGCTGTCTCTTCCCTACTCTTGTTTATCCTCCCCTGTGTTTTACTTCTCTGATGGTTTGATCTCTTGTACTGCATTTCCTCAGCCCCAGCATGCTTTTTTTGCATGTTGATTTTGATTTTCTTTGCTGTGTGGGATTATACATTTATAACAGACCTTTACAGAGCCTGAAAAGGAAAATGTTTTGTTAGTCGGAATGAGGAAAACATCATCTCTAAATCATGATTCCCTTATGTTGATTAGTGATGGGAGGGATGGGGGAAGGAAGAGTTTTAAAGACTTGCCCTCAAAATCTTCTCTTTTCACGGCCTGAGTTCTTTCAGCACCAGAAACACTACAGTTGTTCCTCTGCTTATGCCACTGCTGGTGCGTGGTGAGCAGTGATACCACAAGGAGTGGTCACTTAGCTGCCCTGGAACATGTCACTGTGGTTGTTCTCTAATTCCCCATCAGCGTACACCTTCACAGGAGTCTTTGGCAAGTACAGCTCACACACCAGAGCAGCCTTGCTGAAACCCCTTGGTGCTGTTGTGGGGGGGTGAGGTTTGGAGGGCTCACTCCAAAGAGGCTCCAGGTCCCATTCCAAGGCAAAAATCAAAAGTTTTACTTTGATAGAGCTGTGATGTGTTATGCTGCAATGAATTCTGGGCTTCTCCTTCTATATGACCAGCACACCAGAGAGGATAGGAGCAAATTAACAAAAAGGAGACATAGAAATGTCTAAGACACCATTCTGTGGAGAAAAGAAGGGCTATGCCATCAAAACCTTCCCCAGTGAAAAGACCCAGCAGGATACAGTGACTAAATGTATTTCCCTCAGCACTGATAGTTAAAGAAAAGTTACTTTCGTTCACCAGAAGTGGAAAACAGTATCTGAAAAAGCTCTCCTCATGTTTATTCCCTTAGTTCTTGTCAGCAAAGTGGTTATGAATGGCAAAGGGGAAACTCATCTCCCCACATTTCCAAGCAGTGCTTGCCGTGTTGCTGCACATGGTGTGGAAATGGTCACTCCCCCAAAGAGTGATCACAACCTGAGCAACAAAATGGTGCCACTGTCAGTGGAAGGCTGTATTTTGATCTTGTGTTTCCTGCATTTCATTTCCTGTGTGAACCCTGAGAAGAACTTTGTTTTTGAGCATCTGGGAGTTCAAAGACTGAAATACTCATCAAGGTGTTTGAGGAAAGCGGAAAAAGAGAGAAATCCTGTTGCCATCAGAAGACTGCACTTCCTTTCTTTGTGCAGAATCCAGGGTTATTTCTGGGCCTGAGACCTGTTCCCTTTCCATGGCAGGCAAGAGGTACCATGCTACTATTCACTGAAATACTAGGGCAGGAGTCTCCAGCTTGCTCCAAGTCTTATAAATTCTGACAATAGCTAAATGGTTGCATGGAGTTCTGTGGCAAAATGTCTCAAGGAAAGAACTGTTCAGAGAACTGGAATGGCCCAGCAGCATCCTGACCTCCATATGTTGCTAGAAGGCCCTTACAGATGTTCCAGGGCTCTCAGGCCACAAACATGTGTCTTGGTCATTGTTCTGAGATCTCTGTTTCTTCCATTACTGTGGAATATGTGGAGCTTCTCACAGGCTGGGGAATTTTGCTGTAACCCCTAGGGTGTTTTACCACTGCCAGAACCACCAGGTTGTTAGGGTGATTTGTGTTTGAAGCCCTCTGCTCCCTGAAATATCTTTTTGTATGCTTTGCATTGTAAGACTGCATGTGACATGCTGCATTGCACTTATCCGTGTCTTACACCAGAGAGCTTCTTCTCATCTTCTTTCATGGATGGGAGCAGAGTGGTTTAAATCAAAGCATTTGACTTTGAACCTCTCTTGAGCTGGCCTTCAGGCAAGTTCTTTCTGATCAAAGACAGAAGCATACCAGGGTCCAGGTATTAAGGCTGAATAATTGGTTCAGACTAAAATAAGAACTGTCCCAAACCTCCACAGAAAAAGTTTTTATGAAGTTTAAAAAATGTGCAGGTAACTTTTTGGCCCTTGATATACTTCTGCATTTTCTGAGGGGGTGCCACTGCAGAGATTGCTAATGCAGTATCTGACCATGAAATACTAATCAAATTTGACAGTCAAAGCTTATCAGATTACTTGAAAAGCAGGTAGAATTAGGGGTCCTAAGCAGAATGGCAAAACGCAGGATACTATCAGTGTAGCAGGATATAACTGAAGTGATTTTGCAAGATCCTGATTTCTTCTGCCATGCAGAACTCCCCATTTCCACAGCACATGTAGCTGTGCCTTTCCTGGAGACATCACAGACCCTTCAGACTGGGGGGAGAAAAACAAACCAACAACCAGGCAATCACAAGCAATTTACCAGACGGCCCAGGATGCCTGTAGCATCCCAAGCAGCCTGAGCCTGTCTCTCTCTGTTTAGGAGAAATACTGAAACTGCACCTCCGTGAACTCTTCTGCCTTTGCCCATCAGTAATGTGTATATAAAAAGTCTGTGCCCGGGGATCAGCTAACGGGATTATTCACAGGCACAAAATGAAGCTGGCCCGATCCTGATGTCCTTTTCAGCCCTTCCTGCAGCCTGCTGAGAGGGGCTCCAGGTCCTCATAATTTTGGCAGCTTTTTGGGAGTTTGGAAGGGAAGGGTAGCAGTGGCAACAGGCTCCTATTTTAGTTTTTGTTGTTTTTCATTTTTAATAGAACAACTTTCAGTCCAAAAGGAAACCCTGATGAAGTGGTGAGGCTTTTGTCTCTTGCTATAATGCCACTGGGCTTTGGATTGACCTGTGTGATACAGTGACACTGTGTGGTTTGAATTTTTACATACAGCTGCATAAAGCAATTCTCATGTAAATTCTGGAGGTAAATAAGCCTGCTGTTGGTCTGCTGCATGGACACATATGCTCAAACCATTAGGCTTGAAAGGAGATTAGAATTAACCCACCCGCCTCTCACTGGCTTGCTCTTTCCCTCCCCACCATGCAGCTCTTACAAGAGCCAAACACCTTGCTATTTCCAACGAATGGCAGCAGAGTTAAGGCTGACAGAAGAAGAAAATTGTTGTATCCCCTCCCTCCCCCTCTTCCCGCAGCCGCAGAGCCTCTGCTAGAGGCTGTGTGGATTTAGTCGAGGCCACGAGCTGATTGCCATGGCACAGACGGGCACGTCAGAGTTGATGCTCTTCCCTCGCTCCCTCAACCTTTGAATTGCACGGGGCTGAGCTGAACCCCCTCGGTTCTCACTGTGGCTCTATCAGGCCTTGTGTGTGTTTTCTTTCACTCCGGATAGCTCCATTACCTCCTACTGGGCAGGCAAAGCTTTCAGAGCCAAAGAAACTGAAAAGCCCTTCCCAGGCACCTGACTCTGGGACATACCCGCTTGCTTCCGCAGGGATTGAATGGGCAGGGTCTCACCCAACAGCAGGCAGTGGCCACTGGCTACCAGTGTATCTGGGCTTGACAACTAAATGGCTTTGCTTTCCAGCTGAGGAAGGTTTTTATTGCATGTTCTTTCAAGGCAAGAGGGAGACCAAGCGTGTGCACACACACCCGTGCACACACAAGCTCAGAGGGGGCGAGCGGGCCGAGGGGAACCTGGCCCGGGGTTGTTTGTTTATGCGAACTTTAAATAATTCATTTTTGTCCCTATTGAGCTCATCACAGTGTGACAAAAATAAACGTGTCTTCTTGGCCTATTGTTTGGAGCTGAGGATTGTCAAGCGAGGGGAAAATATTGCAGTGACTGAGGGAGATACACGCAAGAGTGTGACCTTTAACTGCGGTACCTATAACCAGTCTCATCAAATTAAAGCACTGTATATTTTCCTTAATAATCCCTGATTAGGCTCGGGGTATGAGCGGACACGAACGCCCGCCATTGCTATGCAGCGGGAGGCCTGCTAAGCACCAGCCGAGCGCTTGGGAATAAGTGAGCAAAATACTTTAATTTGATAGGGTTAGAATCCTGCAGGCTCCGGGGTGAGAAGTCACCAACAGCTCCGCTCGCACTGAATATGCAGAAATAAAAAAGTAAATTGCTTACATCTGCTGCAGGCGGGAGGGAAAATGATCTGATTGGACAGGCCGAGGGCTCTCCATCTCTTTTGGGTTAGGAAGAGGGGTTTGGAGCATCAAAAGCTCGTAATTGGAGTAATTCTGAATTAATGGACATGCACGCACGCAGAGGCGTGCGCACCATTTTGGAGCAGCTGGTCACAGGATGCACATGCTCAGGAATGTTTGGGGGGTGCAGAAATGCTGTTAAAAAATGTCATCCCTTATTCCTAATATCATTGACATTTGGATTTTGTGGCCTGTAAGAAGTGCAGTAAGTACAAAGAGCCCTGCCCATCTGCCTGATAGAACTGCCTGCCTCAGCCTACATCTGTTTATTCACAATACAATTATTCTGTCTCTCTGTCTCTCTATCTCTGTTGTCTATCTGTTCTTTCATGTCTGAGGGTCTTCGCTGTACGCAGAATCCCAGGCTTTAGCCTTGTCATCTGATACTGTATTTAATCTATGTATTTGATCAATAAGAATCAAAGACAAGGCTCAAGGTCTTTTTGGCACCAGGCATTCAGCTTTGTGTCGGGTGTCAGAGGTTGTCTACAGTGTCACCTTGATGGTGTCGCACTAATTTGTAACCTACTTTGCTTGCCTCTGTGATCATGGTCTGGACTGGCTTTTTTGCTCTCTGTCTCCTTTTTTTTAATGCTTGTTTTTATTAGTTTGGGAGGAAAGAGGTTGGGGGAGTTTAGAGGTGGGAGGCTGAAGACATTAGCTTAGAGATTTAAGGAGTGCCTTTCCTGACCCTCTTCCCCCTCCCCATGTCTTCCCTCTGCAAGTCACTTATGCTACAGAGCAAGGGTGTTACCTCCACCTGACAGGCACGATATCCCAAGGGGAAAAGATGTTACAAAATCCAAAATGACTACGGGGAGAAATCCTGCAAGGCAAACTTTCAGGAGCTATTTCCCAGCTTGCTGCTGACAGGGGCAGGCAGGCAGGCACACCAAGCCCAGGACTAAAAGGCCAAAGTCTAGGCTTTATCCCACTTCTGGGCAAATCCACAGAGTAGGTACATCTCTAAATTTCACTGGTATTTTTCTTGGAGCCAGGGTTCTTTGGATCTCGCACTGATGCACAAACTTGAACAATTTGTTCTTTTATGGCTGCCTAAGGCTGTACTGCATCATTTCAATGGCCTTTTGTCTTGTGACAAGTATTGCAATGCCTATAATGTACTAAACATTCAAAAAATCCATGTAATTAATGCCCCAACATATCTAATATAGAACTATTATCTTGAGGACAGATAAATGCAGTTTATTATCTTTTTTTTTCCTCTTTTGCCTACACCTCTTCCTTCTCTTTTCTGTGCTGTTATTTAACACAGAAAATAATAGCACAGTAAATGTATTCTTTAAGCCACTCATTTAGAATTGTGTGTCTGAAGGCACTGCACAAAATGAGGCTGTGTTTAGACCCAGATCCTTAGATTTAGACTGCAGGGTGCACCGCAGATTTCCTGAGGTGCCTTGGAAAGTCAGCCAAAATTTTCACAATCGAGTGGCCAACACTAAGCATCCATTTCTGAATCTTGTTTCCAGAGGCACCAACCACCCACAATGGCTGCACAAATCAATGGAGCCTGGAATGTTTCAGAAACATGCACTTCCAGCCACCACACTTGGCTTTTCTCCTTGTAAAAATTCATATTATAACATTATTTAATGAATTAGTGGAAATATTAGGACTTCAGAATCGCAGAAAGGCCACCTACCCTGGGATCATATCCCTAATAACAGCTGGGGTGGATATTTAAGGACAAAATACCTGAGAGAGAGTAAACAATAACAGGAAAAATTCTGGTTGTGTTTTTTTTAAAACCACAGGCTCTGGGGAAAGGACAGGGCTTGGTGCAGAGGGTCACTGTTGTGAGTAAGATGCATTTTGAAGTTGTGTGGAAGAAGGGACACCCTGACTGGATCCCACATGACCTTTGGACAATGCTGCTTTTTCTGTCTGAGCTGGCTGTCACTCAGCAGAGGATGGAAAATGGGTCAATTTTACAGGTTTGACTCCAGAAGATTCTTTGAGGAAGCCAGTTTGTTCCTAGTTAAGGTGCCGTGTCTCCTAAAACACTCTGCTCTGGTCTCTGTCGTAGAGAAGCCTCTTTTGTCTGCCCAGCCATGCCTGCCACAGTCTATTGGAAGGTATTTGTCAACAATTATATGTCTATTAAGGACAAGTCAATCAGGCCATGTGCAAATAGCCAGACCTCTGGGGTCTGCCTATTGATAGGGACCTGTCAATAGCCAATCCAGTCTTTTTTCAACCAAACAAGAAATTAAGCACTCACCAAAATCATTGCTAGTCTGAGTCCCTACGGGCCATTTTTATTCTCAGAGTATTGGTCCATTTCTTTCTTTTTCTTTTTTTTTTTTGCCCCCTAGACTAATATTTATTTTTAATAAACAAAAGAGACTGGAAGATGCTTGTTAAAACACTGGTTTAACTTTAAGAAGAATGTCTCCTCAGTGTAATTAAGAATATTACCAAATGATTGTGCTTGTAGGTTGCTGCAGTTAATCCCAATGACAGTGAAACTATAAAGGAATTAATAACAGAAACTTTAACCCAACTGTAATTAATATCTACTGTATATAAATATCCACCTCTTTCACCAACACAAATTTCAGGTATATCTACCTTTATTAGGCTGAGGAAGGTGGTAATATTATGCAATATTTTCATGCATATCCAATTTGTAAACTCAACAGTCGATTTTGTAATTTATATTGCAAATTACTTTGCTGTTTCACACACGTGAGCAGGAGAGAGAGCGGGAGAGACAAGACAGTGTGTGGGAAGCTTTAAACAAAAGCCTCCAGCAAAAGCCATGACATCAAAAAGATGCTCCATAGGGCCATCTCCTTTGAACTGGCAGAACTCCAGTATCACAGAATACATTGGTGTTACACAACAAATGGCAGCATTAAATAACTTTGCACAGAGACCTGAAATGACCAAAAATATTGAAAGCAGATGTAGTATTTAAAACAGAAATGATATTTGATCTGTCCTTTTTAGGTATATCACAGCTGGCTTTGTTAGTAATTATTCAAACAAACATTCTGTCCATCAGGGCTTTATTTCTTTTCATTTCCACCCTTCAAACAGGACAAATACTGAGGGCTGAGCATTTTTGCCCTAATATCCAAACACCAAATTAATATCTCATAACAATCTATTGAAATTCAGTATTTTCCCAATACCATCCTTAAAGCACCTATTCTTTGAACTAAGGTCATGTATTTCTGCCCTGAAAGATTAGTAGAATGCAAAGATACATTCATTGCAGAGTACTCCCCAACCACTGGAGGATTGCTAGGTATGGCTATAGTTTCAATTTGGTCACAAATTTTCTTATACTTTGAATTAAATCTTAATCAAGAGAGACTTTTCAACTTGGTTTTTATTGCTGATTTTATCACAGTCTTATTTTAGGTACCAAATTCATGTGAGGGGGGGAAAAAAATGAGAAGAAGAAAAAAAAAAGAAAAGAGAATTACCTTTTCAGTTTCCTATTTTAAAACCAAAAATTACTTTTTTTTTTTTTAGTCATCCTGATTATGTCTCCTTTTTTAATTCTCCAATCTCCCCACAAACATGGACCCTTTACAAAACAGTATTTTGGCTGTTCTTTAATCTGATTTTAGCAGGTGTAGCATGTAGATGAAGAGTTCTCAGCAGATGCTTTGGGAAAGTGACCAGTAAAGGCAGGCGATTTACTTCACTGTACATACGAGCTATTTTTGCTAGGGAGTCCTGAAAAAAAATCCTAACATATCAGTACACAGGTTTAGCACACGTGCTTCCAGCTTTTCTGAGCATGCTGTGCTGTGTCAATTTTCACACATAAAATCAGCTTTCAGGAGGTCACTTGTGTAATACTTTAACTTCATAGGAGAGCAATCTGTAACTTTAAAAAGCCCCATTTAAAACAATCTTTCATATATATGTATATGCACACAGAACTGTGATACTTAGCACTCAAATAAGTACCAAATAAAAGCTTTTTAGAAAAAAGCTTTTAATTTTACTTCATTTTTACCTCCCTGAACTCAAAGGGACAATGACTTCAAGGTAACTGGAGCAGTTCCTAAATTCATAAATTTTAAAACTACAAAAGATCATGTCATCCGACATTGTCCATAAGAGACCAAAAATCCTACCAGCACTTCCTGCCGCTCCTACTAAATGGGAAAGCATGTAAGTTTAGAAATTTTATTTAAAAAAAAAAAAAAAAAAAAGGCCCGTCCCATCAGCGTTTGATGTTTATCTGGTTGATGAACTTCTTTAAAACAACCAGGGAAGCTTTTGAGGGGCTTTTCCTTTTCAGTTTTTATTAAAGAAGGAAAGGGCAAATTTTATATTCAAAGGGCTTAAAGTGCTGCTAAAGGTCTGTCTTTAAACTCCCTAAAGTCTAGAGAATTTAGGGAGAAGGATGATGGCTCTTCTGCTCTGCTTCATATTTACACAGTACAACAGCCTGCTAAGAGCACGACTCTCTAAACAGCGTGAAATGGGCTGTGATACCTGACTGCAAAGGGGTGAGCTGAGGACAGAATTTTGCCTTTGAATTTCGGGGGGCTCAAGGGTGTTTTACTTTTTGGTCAGCTTTAGTCAATTTATTCGGGCTGAAATAATTTTCCCACTATACCTTCTAAAATCGCCTTTTTTTCTTTATGTTTTTTAACCTTCATTGGCAAGTTATGTTCTTAATCAATATTCATGAAGAAAAAAATAATGCAGGGACAAACTCTGTAACTTGGTGGGCAAGGATCTAATTCAGGACTGGATGGAGGGAGCTCATTCCTGACACTGACTCCACTGTCCCTTTGCAGCTCCAATACAGCCGAACACTTGCAAAATTCAAAATTACCTGAGAAAAGAGATTAAACATACGATGGAAAACAGCATAACATGTAATAACAAAGACTCTACCACTATATGCATATATTCCACCTCTTTTACGTGAAAAAAAAATACAGTTTTTATAGGTGGGATGAGGTTACTTAGGGGTGATTTTATACGATAAAATGGCATAGAAAAAATATGCTGTTGTATGCAAAGTATACACAGTAGAGGCAGCCCAGATTTTATGTTGGGTAGTTTAATAACATTTGTCCTGGGAAGACGGTATTTGTAATAGCTGGATTTTATTTGAAATACCTGTTTAAAACAGGACAGGGGGACAAATCAACAAACAAAGAACAACCCCGTCTAACGCACAGGATTCCCTCCGCTCCCCGGGGATGGCGAGGCAGTTCAAAGGGAGGGGCTGTGCGACTCCCTCTGCACCGTATGGAGCCGCAGACCCCGTCCAGAGAGAGGTTCCCACAGGGTAACAAGTTCTCACTGTGATTTTAAACTCTGTACAGGCAACCTCTGGGTCTCTTTTGATGCGTTGGAGAGATTCTGCGCCGTGAAAAGAGCTGCTCCCCTCTGCCCGAAAGTTGCGGCGGGCTCGGTTCCGTGTCTCGCATGACACGGCTGTGCTCGGCAAGGACATCGCCACACAGACTACCAGCCATGAAGTTTCTCCTGCTTTAAAACCCATTTCAGGGCACACAGGTTTGCTACAGATGCAAAACCTTAACATATGTGTGGGGAAAGTGGATGTAGTCACCATTTAATTATATATATATGGATAGATATAGAAATGCAACCGCAGCATTTTACAACAGCTGACATCCTGTTACCATAGTTATGGCTTTCTCTGTGAGACAGGGATGGTGCTTTCGTGTGCCTTTACTGAAAGCATGTACAGACAAATATAGGGAATGAAAAATATATTTGCATACCGTGCAGTGCCAGTGCATAGAGAGCGAGCTCCGTGTGCTGGAATACAGCTCAGAGACTGCTAAGGAATTTTTCTCATTTTACAAATTATTAGGACTCAGGGGCTTGCTAAAAATATTCTTTGAAGCTTGTCTAGTCCTTGGCGAGTATTCCAATTTATCCTCTCTTTAATGGTGTGAAACTGGGTTTTGTTAGGGCTGGGTACATGATCTCTGCTGCCTGGTGCTCAAAGGCAGGAGGAAAAAGCCTCTGATGCAGATACGTAAGAAGGGAAGAAAGAAGCAGCGTCTGATCCAGTTATTTCATGATCAAAATTGCTTGAAATGAACTTTGATCCAGCAGATATTCTGGAGAATTACAGCTAACAAATAAACAAACCCAATGAAAAAAAAAAAAAAAAAAAAAAAAAACCACATCTTTAGGGTTTTTATTCCCTCCTCAGTTTCCACAGGCATCTTTTGGCCAGGAACAGCCTTATTTTGGGAAAAACTTCCCCAGACTTTGGACTAGGCCTGTCCCTTGTAGGTTGTCGGCAGGAGGGACCAAGCGCTTCCATGCATGGCTTGTACAGTGTGGAGTACCTGGAGCGTAACGAGGGATAAGTAATAAGGATAACTGTCCACTAACCACATCAATGTTTTAAGTATCTCACAAAAGTGGCTAACTTGATTTGTAAATAAACTACATTTCAGGGAATATTTCATAAACATCCTGTGCTAAGTTGGTGCCTGGGGTAATATAGATTTCCATCCATATTCATCTCCGCGCAGGAATTCCCGGGAGTTCCTGGAGGTTGCAGCAGCTCCGGCTTTCATGATAATTTCATTCCTTTTTTATTTTTTTTTTTAATTCTCTTTTGTTTGTGCGTGTGTGTAAGTCGCGATAGAACCCCTGTGCGGAGGGGGCAGCCTTAATTGCGGGGGGGGTCGCTCCGCGCTCGGGGCGGGTCTCGAACCCGCGGGCCCAGCGCGGCCAGCGGGGCCCTCCGCGGAGCGACAGCGCCATCTACCGGCGGCGCGGCCACACAGCGCTGTCGCGGGGCTGCCGCCGGCTGCCCGCACACACGTTTGTGCTGTTGTCCCCACTCAAGGAGTGCGTTTGTCACCGCCTGGCTCCCTTATTGCTCCTATACCCGGTCGCACTCCTTAGCCCGAGGATCAAACCGTTTTTTCAAAAACCCGTGTTTTTTCGCCCTGCAAAGCGTGGGAATCGGCTCGGGGATCCCCAAATCCACAGGGTGGGTGCGGGAACCGGAGCTGCCCGGAGGAGGCAGAGCCCAGGTGTCCGCGGGACATCGCTCGCTGCCGCGGGTGGGATGGGGTGCAGATCCCAACGATGGATTTTGCACTCAGGGCCGGGAAATAGTTTTTTTTTGTGTCAGCCGATTTGCTGCAGGAACATCCTGTCAGTGTCACTGGTTCGATTTTCAGTCCTGCCGTGGACTGGGTAGATGGAGCGGCCACAAATTTCAGTGACTTCACACATTCTGGCTAACAGTGCTGTGGCTGTTGAGATTATTTTAGAGCACCCGCTTCTCCGGGGTCACCAGTTTGACCGTCAGCAATCACCACGGCATGAGGTTGTGCTGAGCAGGCGCCCCGTTGTCCCCAGCTGTTCACTCTGGCAACAGCTGGAACTCTCCAGGCATGAGGGGGATCCTCAGATCAGTTCCCTGTGGAGCAGCATCACCAAACCCACGGAGAGCCCCTGGCCCAGCGAGCACAGACCACCTGGCTTGCCCACTGTGTGCTTTTGCTTTGTAGCTGCAATGAGCCAAACCCAAAGTATCTCTGCCTGCAAACCCCTGGCTAAAGCAGCTGTCGAGGGCCTTGCTTCTGATTTAATGTGACACCAAGGCTGAGAAACAATATTATCCCAGTGTTTTCCTGCAGCAGTGAAACCACGATCGACTGTGATTGGTATTTAAAACACCCCTGCTGGAAGCATGGTATGTTTCTCTCAAAGAGGTACTCCTGCAAGGAATGATGTTAAGGTATTTTCTCTTGAGTATAATTGATCTGTATCTCTGTTTTCAGATGTAACAAAAACTGCTCTGAGTTGCTGGAGCTTTGAATGTTGTAATTTGCACTTTAGGAGTTCATGCTGGGGGGAAAGTGTTCCAGCTATTTGGTTATCATTTGGTTACCCTGCCTCACTGGATTTCTGTGCTTCTTTCTCTATAGATTTTTCCTGCAGTTCTGCTGCCTATCCTGACTAGAGAGAGAGCTACTTTAACTACTTTCAGTTTTTAGAGGGAATGTTTGGTGCATGAAATATGAGTAAAGTATCTTCTGGGAATAGAAAATACAACCCAGTGGACACTTTTAGAGGAGTTGGGTTTTTGATTTCGGGGATGTGTGTGTTTTTTGGTGGAAATATTCTTTTTAATAGAGTAATTACATTTTGGGATGGATAGGACAGTAGCATGGGCTTTTTGCAGGAAAGGATTGCACTCTTTGGGGTTTTAAGTGGAAGGGACAAGAGACTGGGGCTTGCAGATTTCCACCACAGTTCTGCTATTTCCTGACAGAAAACTTAGAAGGAATTCTCTGTCCTATTTCTAATGGAAATAAAGCAGTTCTGGGGCTGGCAGTCCAGCTGCCGTGTGGGCACTGGAGGCTGGCAGGGAATTCTGGGAAGAAAATGGAGCTCTATGTAAACTTGTTGGTCTTCCTTGCACTGAGACCTGCAGACCTTGGGCTGTGGCTCCCTCTTCCTCTGGGAGCAGAAATCATATGGAATTACTCCTATTGGAGTAACTTGAGCTGGCCAGAGGTGAGGCTTTCCTAAGCCCCAGAGTTTCTCCAGAGGGAAGATAAAAGATGTGTGTTGCTTGGAAGTGGCTGGTGGCTCTCAGAAGGCTCTGGCTGGACTTCACATCTGCCTGGTTGTGAACCTGCCTCACCCCACATAGGCTGAAATTTTTTTGATTAATGCTTTGGTTTTGGTTTTATTCTAAAGGTGAGCTAAATACAAGACCTTCTCTTGTAGGGGCTGTTTCAGTCTTGGCTCTAGGACTAAATTTTGCCCAGAACTCTGCACTATTCCATCCTCAGGCGAGATGCACAGACTCCTGCAAGAGAAAGCACAGAGCTGAGTGAGGATTGAAGTCCTTCCAGTTCCATTAGAGTTTTGCCTGGCTACAAATGAATTCAGTTTAGTTTTCACCCAGAGAATGCTGCAAACTCCCCAGAAAGATAGATTTTTTTTTTTTTCCTCACTAACACAATCACAAAATAATACAAACTTCTCCCCACAAAGTGTTGATTGTTCTATAATGAAATCGTAAGTAATTTTGTAGTCGCTTTGGGGAAAAAGCAAAAACTGTTCTTAGCACCTGCTGTATGATATCACAAAGCTACAGCTCATAATGATTCTAATATGTGAAGGCGGTTGCATAATATCATTATATTACAGTTTGTATAAGAAAAAAAAAAATCATGGACAAGAGATTGCCAGTAGAAACTCTTCACGAATGCTATTTTTTTACTCGTCGCTGTTCCTCTGCCTCAAAATATCTCTGCGTTTTCCCTGTCAAAGTCTGTGGGTTTCATTGGTGGAAATAACAGCCAGCAAATAATGAAGAGGGAAGGAAAAAAAATCACCATNGGAAGGAAAAAAAAACACCAAGTTTAAAAAAAAAAAAAAAAAAAAAAAGGCTTTTTTTCTATAGAAGCTAATGTTCTATAAAGAGATGCAAAGGGAAGAGAAAAAGATACTAGATAGCACAGCTGCATTGAATTGCAAGACAGCTGGAATTTTTCAATGTAACCAGATTTTAGATGAGTTTTCTTTTCATTTCCCTATAATAAGATCTTTGTAAACCGCAGTCCTAAACAAAATCTTCTTGGTGATGATCAAAATAGTGAAGAGCAGTGCTGCTTGTGCTCTGTGTGTGTGTGACAGTCAAAATATGAGGCCAGATCCTCCAGAGCTATAAACCTGTGCCAGCAGAGCCACACTGGTTGCAGAGCTGCCTTGTTGCAGGCCCTGAGGTGTAAGAATTGCAGCATCCAAAGGGATATTACCTAGTGATCATGATGCCCTGAATGCCCTCAGCTGAATGGATGAGAATGAAAGAAATTTCAGGCAGAGCCTCTAATAAGACTTAGAGCTGAATCAGAATTTGCCCTGGAAAATCCTGGGCAGCACATACGACAGCAGCTACTCCAGCCTTGGAAGAAATCCAAAATGCCTCTGCCTCACGGCCAGTCTCTCAGTCTGACCCCTCCATGTGATAAATAGTGAGTTCACATTTCACCCTGATCCTTCCTGAACCTGCCCCCTTGCAGAGGGCTCGGCGTAGGAGGGGTCAGGGCCCTCGTGGGCATGCAAAGGTGTGATAAAAGGAGAGAAGTTCTTGTGCTCTCTCCCCCTCGCTCCGTTCCTCATTACATTCACACGGGTCAGCACTGGCTGTCTCTTCAGCAGACAGAAGAGCAAGAGGCATTTCCAAGCGACAGTCCCTGTTCTGCCACCTGCCTGCCATGTGCTCTTCAGTGACTTCCCTCGTCTCTGTGGGGCTGCTGGGCCATGGAACACGGTGCCAACGCAGCCCTGCACAGGAATAATACAAATTCTCAAGCCGTTCAGTAGCTCATTGAGAAGCCAGTGTATTCAAGTATTTTGGCTACCTTAATACACAGAACTTGCCAAAAATAAAACCCTGTGAGTATCTGTTTTGGGGAGGATTTTTAATGTGCCTTAGCGAGACAAAAAGCACTGCTGGCTGTCTGCAGCTGGAAGGGTAGCCTCTTGACATTCTGTGCTATATCCTAACAACATCTTCCTTTGAGCTAGAAGTCAGTGCTCTATTCATTTTTCTGTTGTGGTTACTTTAAATTCTTAAACTGGATCAGAACCAATGCTTTTTCTTGTGGCAGCAGGGGGGTGATTTAGTTAATGCTGGGCTCGGGTGCCAAATCATGAGTTCCAACTTATTCCTATCAGTGGCCATCCATCACCAAACTTGGAGGAGTGAGGCAGAAATATAAGCACACTGACAATTTGCCAGAATGATTTAAGACCTGGCATTTAAGAGTTCCTGTTGTAGTTGTTCTTTTGACATGTCTCCTAATTTGCTCCCATCTTGAACACACTCACTACTTTAAGACTTAAGCAATCTTCATCTGGGAATGGAACTCAGCAGCAGTAACAGGGGGGCCTTATCCAAGGGTAAGGTTGCACAAGGGCAGACAAACCTCCTGACTTCTGCGTCATCAGCAAACAAAAATGTGCCTGTGGTAATGCTGTTCTATTGGCTTTGCCTCTCACATGGGAGGAGAAGGCAAAAAGCAATATGCATTATTGATCAGAATGTGCAGGTGAATGAAGATGGACAAGGGTAGGTCACAACTTTATTAACTCCATGTAGCCAGCACTTGCACAGATTCAAGGCTGAGTTATGCTGTCTGGATATCCTGGTTCACAAAGCACAGTGATCCACAGATCCACCCACTCCTCTGAATCCTTCACATGGGTTGTGGACATGGTACCAGGAAGAGAGTGTGCCTACGAAGAGACCAAGACTTCCCTGGTGCCATAGGCAGATTCCAGCAGCAGTATCCAAGGCTGTCTGTGTTGTGGGAGCCAATCTCTCCTCCATCAGTCATGCAATAAGAGCCATGACTGATCCAAAGTGCTGGAACAAGAGATGTACACTTGTCCCTCATGAACACAGTGATGGATTAGCTGCCAGCTCTCCCTTACCCTTCCCACACACACGGAAAAGCAGAAGAACCTTCTGGTAACTCGCACTGTCCCATTACCATTTTTGGCTGCTGGCTTTACTCATGTCCTAAAAATCCTTTCTGTACACTCCTGTGACAGTCACTCACCATAGGAACAAGAAAGTCAAGAAACACAAAAGCTGTGGTAAAAACTGAACACAACCAAGGTGGAGCAAGTGCTGTTTAAGCAGAGGACAGTGAAGTCACAGATACCCTCTCAGTGTAGTGCCAGTGAATGAGTCTGTGAATCCCCTGGATGATATTTAATTGCCTCTGGATAGATTGCAGCTTTCTGAGATTGATTTGCTTTTCACTATGAATCACTGAAACATTTTCATGGTGACAATCAGAGCAAAACTATTCAGAGTCTTTGATAGGCAGAAATCCAAGAGGGTTGTTTTGGTTTTCATTCTGATTTGATACAGAAGTTACAAGAGGTTTTCTCCTCCATTGCAAGGTGTTCCCCTCTCTCACATTAGTGTGACATTATGACATCAGTCTGACAGAAATTACATTAGTCTGTGCTGTTCACAAAGGTTTTATATTAAGATTGGTCTCACTACCAACATACTTGAGAGCTGCAAAGGAAATCAAGCATGGATAAATAGTAAGAGTACAACAGTATTTAAGATAGATAAGTTTACATCTTGGACTAAAATCTAAACATATTTACATGTAATGGATGTGTGCACATCTGTGTGTATGACCAGTACCTTTTAGGCTTAACGTGCATGAAGACAGGCGTGTGGTTTTCCAGGGTTATTCACCATTTCTCCCAATTTTCCATCAAATCTTTCATGATTAGGTGAACAGTGGGACTCAATTTTTTAAGTAAGAATATATATGAGGTGGCATCTGCTTTACCATAAATTTTCTCCTGCATTTTTTCAGAATTCTATATAGCTGTTTTTTGAAGTGCTTCCACTGTTCAACACAGTAGATGTGGAAAGCAAATAAGGAATAGAAATGCTCTCATGGAAACTGTTAGGCTGTATCTGCTTGGCCTTTCTCAGAACTCAGGATTTAAAAATTTCTGCTACATTTTGAGTAGATTTGACATGGCATCATTGCTACCAAATAAATTTGGAGCTGGGCCTCCCAAAAATATGTAAATTGAAGTACTAGATTTAGAGCCTGTGTTTGCTCCTTCCAAATACCACAGTTTGCATAAATATAGAAAAAAAAATGCACTGTTTGGTGGTAAAGGGGACTATATAGAAGAAGGACACATGAGCCTGATGTGGCCCAGTGCTCTGGCTCCAAAGAGCTTGGATAATGACTTAGTGAAAAATAGTGATCTGTTCTTTGGTGAAGCATTTTCTTCCCGAGCCAGACAAAAGTAATCTTGCCTTAGAAAGCGTGAGGATGTGCTGCTGTTCTAAAGATCCACTCTTCCTTTTTAGATGCATTTTTAAGTGAGGGAAATACTACTCAAAAAGCTCTCGAAAATCTTCAAGAACCACTCTTGGAACATCTTTTTTTTCATTCTTTCTTTCATTCCATACCTATCCATATGATTCCACCTGCTGGTCCAAAAGGCTCAGTGTGACAGTAACAACAGCTCAAGTTTCTTTCAAAATTTCTCCTTTAATTTAAACCACTTTTCCTAGGAAATTATCAAAACCAGAAAAAGAAGAGCTGTATTCCAAGGTCATTTGAAAGGCTAATATATCTAATAGGAAAATTGTTTGTACCTATTTTTAAAGCAAACTCCTGAGTATCACATTTTGTCAAAGATAAGTGAAACAGTGCAAGTGTCTAGTTTATGTCTGTACCCAGTCATGATGTCTGAGCAGGTTTCAAGGTCTCAGCCTGCCAAAGACTGACACACACACACTTAACTTTATGCACTGAAATCTTTCCCTGACTTTATGCAGACATCTCTGTGGGATCAAGGCTGGTATTTGTGCAGATACATTAACTGTCTCTCATGTATCTTTGTTATGTCAGCCAATTCTGCTTCTGTTGTGGTGATTTTTATTAATTAGCTACTAGGTAAGCAAAGACTCTATCCATAAAGAATATGGGAGGGGAAATGGAAAATTAAGGTGATGGAAGAGCAAAATAAGAGAGATACTTCATCTTAAGATAGAGGCTGAGTCCATTTGCCTAAGAGTCAGTGACAGGTTGGTTCCACCAACACTTGCCTCTCTGAACAAAACTGACTTTTTTCTCACCATATGCCAAAAAATCACTGCTACACATCACTTCTCTACCTGTCTCCTGGCATCTGATAGTCACGTTAGGTCCCATAAAAACACACACAAACAAATACAAAACACATCACAAAGCAAAAGCTGTTTCCATGCACTAGGTTTATCCCAGGATGTATCAGTGACAGCTCCAGAGCAGAAATTTACAGGCAGTTTGAGGTGCTATCAGCATGCCAGGACTAAAAAGGGACCAAATGAGCCACAGTGTGAAGGAGAAGATGTCAGCCCAGACACAGCACACAATATGCCTGGGATAAAGAAACAATGCAGAAAGCAGCAGTGGGTAACAGATGAGGTATTAGGCCTAGCGGGGAGAAGACAAGGGCTTAAATCAAAAAGACATCCTGATGAGACTGGATGTAAGCTGAGCACACAAGCCTCCAACAAGGGATATGAGAGGTGGTTAGAAGGAACACTGCAGGAATTCATCCATAGTGAGCAGTGCAGGAGTTGGAGCAACAGGACGCGAGAGGTGGATGCGAAGGGACTTTTCAGTGCTGTCAAGGAAATTGGCCAAAGGCTCCCTCCCGGGGGCAGTGTCATCAGGGCAGCACATGGCAAACAGAGAGGGGAAAAAAGGAGGGAAGTAATGGGGGGAAATAGAGAGGAATATTTTAAGAATCTCGGCTTTTGTTAAGTTTCAGAAAGAGTCTGGGATTTCAAGCCGAATCTTTGGAGCTGGTGCAGACCATAAGCTCCTCTCCCACATTCGTATTTTTGTAGTTCCTTCTGATGGTGTAATGTGAAAAGACTTTTATATTTAAAATATTTAAAATATTTATCCTATTAACACGATGCAAAATAGTCAATAATTTACATATATTTACATCTACTGTTCATTTATAAGCAGACAAATATAAATTTATCAGTGCGTGTGCATATGGCTGTAACATATGATTAATACACTGTCAGCATAATCTAACGGCTCAGAACCATCAGTTGTGCAAATAGTCCTTTCTAGCCATGTTTCCTACTGCTATTTAACCTTTCTCCTTCCCTTCCTCCCCCCTTTTCACAGTCTGTCTAGCCCACCCTCGCTTCAGTAGCCTGCCTTAAAATAGCAGGCAAGGTCTGTGCAGTGGCCACTCTTTTTATACACATTTCACAATGCCTAAAGCATTAGGGGATCTCTTCGCTGAGGCTTTTGGATATGAGAGCAATAGAAATTAACAGGAATGTTCCTTTCTCCCAGAAGTCATAATATGCAACTAATTAAAAGGAGCCCTCCAGAATAATGCTTTTGATTCACTGTCCAGCCTTAGGTATGAAATATCTTCATGTACCATTCCTGGCACACCTTTTTGGTCTTGAACTCTGTCACATCTTTCTCATGTCCACCAGAACAAGCACGTGGCTTTATCACACATCACCTGCAGTGGCCAAAGCTGATCATTCCATGGCACGTTGATCCAGTAGTGAGGCACTGGAGCCTGGCCACAGGGGAACAGCAGCTATCCCAAATAACTCCCCAGATCTCTTAGCTGGAAAGCAGCTGGGCTGTCAAAGTCCAGCCCCAACTATCCACTGTAGGGGTTCTGTTTTCAATAATCCTTCCCAAGCATGGAAGATTAGGTTTGTTCCTGGAGCGGAGATGTCCAGCATACACATGAGTAATGGCTGTATCATTGCAGTGCTGACTTGTATTTCATGATACAATATATTTTCCACGCTTTATGGCCCAATCCTGAATTTTGTATTTGATGTGAGTGATTCTTCATCCTCAAAATGGTCCTGTTGACTTCATGGGACTTGCCATGAAAGTGAAGTTTATGGGCTCACTCACGTTTCTCCTTTGTGGCCCAAAGCACCGAGCTGACCTTCCAGGGGGTTCTGTGGGCAAAGCAGTTGTTTTCCCTCTGGTTTTCTCTCAGGACACTTGCTTCTCTCCCAGCAGCTCTGAACTAGACAAGGCACTCATGGTATGCACTAAACACTTCCAGACTGCCTCGGCCAAGGACAGACACCTGTCTTATTTCACACATTCTGCTTCTTGAAACCCCTACTTGGATTTACACACTGGGAAATTGCTAAATTTATGGAGGCTTAATTTCCCTCCCTTTTGGTGCCCTATCCCTGTGCTTTGTCCAGTGTATGAGAACTGAAATGCTACTGCAGTGTGTTTCTGTCAGCCACCGTTTTGTTGGTGACCAGGTAACAAACCCACCACCAGCAATGCCTCCAACCTGCCTCAGTTCATTCCTGGTAATGAATTCCTTGCACATCACCATGTTGAAAGCCATGGACCTCTCTACATCTGACCCCTCATTCCAAGGAATTAAAATATTAAACTGAGAATTTGTAAGAAACTTCCAGAGGGATGCCAGCCCTCCATCCTCTCATATCATTTCCTGTCTCCATTCCTTGGTACTCTCAGTATGGCTTTGTCTTTCTATCCATAGATAGTTTTGTTCCAATGACATGTCAAATGGTTAGACTTCTTTTCTCAAAAAACAGTCCTGAGCTGTCATAAAAATAAAAAAGTTTAAAAAAAATAAAAAGGCAAAAACCAAAACCTAAATGTTTCAAGTTTTCAGCAGAAAAGTATTTGATAAAAATAAGGTGGGTTTTTTCCCCACTGTGAAACACATTGTTCACTAAACTTCCCTTTATTTGAAAAATCAGGTTTCCATCAAAAATGTTTCCATCAGAGTGTTTTTCTCCCAGGCTTTTATTCAGTGTGCAGCCCTGCTAACAGTTACTGAGGTGCAACATCTGTTGACTTCAGTCAAAGTTGCACCCCAGTAATTGAAAGCAGAATTGGGTCTGTTCTTTGTAAGGTGTGTTGAATGGACAAAATCTTGCATTGACTGAAGTGTTAGTCTTAGCAGTAAGTGATCCTCTAATTTAATCCTCCACACTATTCACATCTCAGATACAAAATGTTTAATAAACTGCAGCTTAATGGTAAGGCTGAGTTACCCATCAGCATATTTCTCAGCCAAAATTGTATAGTAAACTACTCTCAATAGTAGGTTTATGTTACTGAGTAAAACCTAAATTGGAGTTTTTGTGTATTATGTGTTACTTACATAATGCACTATATAAGTAGGTTTATTTTCTCAGCTCCCTTGATTTTCATGTTGGATGTTTCTTGATTGTACTTATTAGTGTTAAATTATGATTGCTATTTTTTTCTTTTATATACTTTATGGATCCATGAAAACTGATTTTGCATCCAGTTTGTAGTTTCCTTCAATACGAAAAAAGAATCTCTCCAAACCTGTAATTTTGGAGGGGCTCTGGTCCAGCTTCATTTAGAACCCAGACATACTTTATCATTCATGGACTCAAATTCACCTTTCATATGTCTCGTACCATGCAGACAGAACAAGCCTTACTTTTATATTTGTTTGTTGTTTTTTCCCACCAGAGCAGATGAAGTACAGTTATTCAATATATGATGATTTTTACAAACATGAGTATGTGTATATACTGTTTAATTATACATTTAAATTTAAATTATACTTTTATTTGTGTGCTAATGACTCTGTCCTTTCTTGTGGTTCTTTTGGCCTTTCAAGTTTTGTGCTTGATACAGAAATTTGCTGATCAATAGACTTTCAGCTCCTACTCTGTCTTTTTTGCTACTAAGAAACTTTATATATTAAATGTTCATCTGTACTTAAATAGTTTTGTGAATGTGTTTCTTCTGGGAAATACTCAGAAACAAAATTGATAAGTCACTTGCACTATATTTGCAGCCAGCACCTGACATAGCAAGTGTCTGCAAGTCAAGCAAACCCACTGGAATACTTTTGCAGAATAATGCATTAAAGTATGAAGGGGGGGAAAATACATATTATAAATCCATTTTTGTGAAATTATATAATTTTAGTTCTTTTTTGAAAATTTTGGCATGAATAGACAAGTTCTCAAAGAACTGCAAATATTTAACTATTGAATGTTTAAATAACTTCTGTTTAAGTGAAACTACCTTATTTTGAAGTTACAAAAATCTTATGCCTGCAAGAAACATTTAAATAAAAGCAAAGTTGTGGTCTCATTACATGCCAAAAATATTTATGTATAATCTTGAAGCCAAATTAGTGGTGTTACTCAGGAGAATTAAGTTTTATAAGCATCTGAAACATGATGCCTTTGTGTTTTGAACTTAGATTTTTGCCAACAGCAGTTTTGCACTAGTCCAATAAGAGAGCTCACTGTTAATGACATTTCAAATTAAGCAAACAAAATATTTATTATCTAATTCATTATACATTTTAATCACCAGCTGTAACAGCATAGATATTCACAGGTGTTTTTAAAAGTCTTGACCTGTTTTAAATCAGTGTTGAAAAATATTCCTACCACTCTAATGATCTTTTTTTTGTTTTTTTAATTCTTCCAACAAGTTATTTCTATGAGCAACAGATTTCCAAAACCCAAAATCACTGAACCTCAGTGTGTTGCCCCAACTATTATCTGGGTTTTTAAAGTCTTACATCAATAGGCAAACACACAAGCCTAATACACAGAATTCATGTTGTGGTGTTAATACTGGCAGGAAACAATGTAGGTGGTACAATAGCATGGAACAATTCCCTGAATCATTTAAAGTTGATTAAATTGTGTTGATCAATCATTCTAAATAACAGAGGAGAAACAAGATGGAATATTGTGAGGAAAGAGGATGGGGCATAATTTTTCAGCAAGAAAAGCTTTCCTGGCTTAGCATGAAAATATAATGTGCTAACAGAGTCTTAAAATCAATATACCATGAATTAGCAGTCAGTAGAGAACAGCCAGATGACAAGGGGAATATGATTCATTTCTTAGAATGACTAAGATCTCAGGCAGCTCGCTGAGTGGAATATTTGGAGACTGTGAATGGAGTTAAAAGAAATTCCTTTAATTTGATCTGGAAGTGTGTTTATGACAGACGTAAAGCACTTGAATTCTACTGAGGATTTCCTCTTGTGCCGCAGTCTTCCTGACTCTGCTCTTTACAGCTCTTTGAGCACTGACTGCTGAGCCAGACAAGCCAGTCCTCTTCCCCCTTAATGCATGGAAATGAAGTTTCCAGTTCTAGAGGAGTAATTAGATAACCCACCACTGACGACATAACGATAATGAAGAGGAAAGGATCCCTAAATAATCAGATCCTTTTCAGCCATTTAAAAGAAAATGCATTTTGATGTTTTTCAAAAGACACTCAGCTGCCTTATTCTACCTCTTTCCTTTCTTTCATTTCAGCTTAAAAATTACCGTTTTTTCATTAGACAAACAACATTCATAGGTGTTCTGGATGCAAACGAATGTGGATTGCCTTAATATGGGAAGTGACAGCCCCTGGCATTTGTCTGAATATTAATGCTGAATCAGATGGAGAAATCATTATGGCTGATGGCTTTGGTTATTAAGTTTAAAATGTCAGAAGCCTGAGTTTAAGTTTTTATGACAGCAACAAATGTTTTTGTAATTTTTTTAATCCTGAAGTTTCAATTTAAATTCAAATTTCCACTTCTTTTTTGTCTTATTTTTTGGGCTTTCAGGCTGTCCGGGAACTTTTATTTTTGGTGGGTTGGGAGAAATCTGAAATCCACTTTGAACCAGTAGCAAAATCCTGCTGTCTCTTGTTGTAGCTAAACACCTTTGCTTCTCGTGCTGCTGTGCTCTTTGTCTCTCTCTTTCTCCTGGGATCACACAGGACAACTTTTTCAGTGAAGCATGTGGCCAGTTTTTGGAGTACTCCCAGCCTGGGCCAGATTTCCAGAGCTGCATCCTGCAGCTCCCATTGTTTACAGACAGATGTTCAACAAACCCTCAAGCCGCTGAGTTCTTCTGACAACCTGGCCACATATTTCTGTGTTGGTTTCAGGTATAAAAACTGGTCACTGGCTCTTCATGATTGAGCTCTTCTGCTATTTCAGACCTTAGGGGACTGAAGTGTCTGGAAGTTCTGGTGGTGGTTCATCAGGACTGGACGCTTGGTAGGGAGGTCTGGAAGTCTGAGGGTCTCACCTGTCATAGAAGAGGGTCTTGGAAGACACTAAAAGATTTTGGCATGTGGCTGGTCATCTTCAATGACAAGTGTGCTCATGTGTCCCATGAAGTTATGGCCACACATCCAGGTCAAATGTAGGCTCAGTTAAAATCTGGATCAAAAGTGCCTCTCAATATCTAAGGCACACATTTTTCTTCTTTATCAAAGTGCCACCTGTTAGTGACCTCCTGGTTCTGCAAGTTCTGTGGAAAACCTCACAGAATCCTTCAATGAAACAGGTGTGAAGGTCAGATTTAAAGAGAAGGATGAACTTAAGCCCAGAGCGACACATTCCTAAAGGAGCAGAGGAGAATGAAGGGCTCCTTGTGCGGCGTCTCGAGCGATGCCCATGCCCAGCAGCAGAAGGGAGCAGGAAATGAAGCAACTTGCTGAGAATTCTGGATGTCTGTCAGAGATTAATAGCTCAGTAACCTCAGTAGGAAGCCTGATATGTACAACCACAACAGCAGGAATCTTCAGCACAGGCACGGAGCCTTTGAGCTTTGGTCCCCCATCCCTCCCCATTCCCATGCTGAGCCTTCTGCCTCACAAACGGGAGTTGCTGTGCTTGGAGTGAGATCCAGCAAGGGGTCCAGCCACAGACACTCCTTCAAGCCCACTGGTTTTGCTGCGAGTGGCAGCAGGTCCCCAAACCATAAATCCTCCAGGGCAGAGTCTGTGGCTGCTGCTCACACACAGAACGTGTCAACTACACTTTCGAGTAACACACTCTGAAGCACCAGAGGTGACTTAGAAGCTGAAGTCCCCAGCAATTTCAGCTGCTGTGCAGTCTCTAAATTGCTTTGACGCTCCGAGAGACTGGGGCTATTCAGGTGTTTATTCACTTCTAAAAACATTCCTGCTGATGTTTAACAAACACAGTAGATTCCCTCTTTGGGGTGCTATGGTGAGTTAATAGCCCAGCTCTGTTGAGGAGAACTCATCCTCTGCTCATATCTTTTATTTTGGCAGAAAATGTGCAGGGTTTTTTCAGGACTTCAGAAGTTTCTTGTTCAGGTGCCTGTTCCCTATTTTAATTCTGTTTTTCTCCTCCCCCTTCTAACACTTTTAATTTGGCTGGGGGGGAGGGGAGGGGTGAGAAGAAGGAATGGCTTTTTCTTTCTCATTTATTGTGGTAGAAAATGGGGGATGGAGACCAGCTTTCTTGGAGTCTTATATTCAAAATAGCTATAAATAATTAGTTACAGGGACCTAGCTTCCCCCTCCTTTTAAGGCCCAATTTAAGTTCTTTATCAAAATGATTTAAAATGCCTTTCTCAGTGGGAAACTATATTTCAGAGCTTTTATTTATTAGACTTCTCAAAAAGTGTGTTTTTAATGCACATCCTGACTTTCTGCCAAAACTCTCCACTGTAACATTGGGACTGGAGCAACCCTTTGTATAGGGAGTTATATTTATTGGATTTTTACATATTGATACCAAGCAATTCATCTAAATAAATCAGGCACAGAATTGGCACATAAATCTCCCAGTCTTCACTACTCACTGTACTATATTACTATCTTGACAACCTTCCCTCAAATACAGAAAAACTTTTTTTCTAGTCCTCTTGAAGCATCGATGACTTTCCAGGGCTGTGTAGCTTGGTTGTTGTTGCTGTGAGCTCAGGAGTTTGGGCTGTGGATTTTGTTTTGTGATGTAGGGACAGGATAACATCCCTGCATTTTGAAAGAGGGCAAACAGCCTTGAACTCTACCCAATGTGTGTCTCATAAGGTAGTAAAGCAAAGGCAGATTTCATGGTAGATGGTGGAATATCTGAATATTTTAGCATTATGAGCCCATTATGGCACTGAGAGGAGATTACTTCCCTCTGGTTTAAAAAGTACAAAGTTTCTCATGCTGGATGAGCAGTACAGTTTGCTTCAGCAGTTTCAGGACTCCCCAACTGTGTGTGTAGGTCAGACCCATCCAGGAGAGCCTCTATTCCCCTTCCAGATTGCTTTCTGGGCAAAACTTGCATATGAGACAGCCTGGTCCTAATTACTTTAAGCAAATACAAACCCATAAACCAGGTCATGGACAGGTGTAACCTTCTGAGAGGTCACACCAGTGGAAGCTCTGCCTGGCTGTGTCTTGAATCCCTCTCATTGCAAATCCCAGCAGTGTGATTTTAGCCTTCTCTAAAAACTCAACTTCAGTCTTTCCCAGTGATGGTTTAAGTGCTGTGGCTTTCCAAAGGGATTTTGTAGTTCTGGACCCATCACTCCAGAAGGTTCTGACAAGGGGGCTCTGAACCAGTGCTCTTGAAGGTTCAGAGTTTGGAAAGCAGCTCTTTCAGTCCTGTTCAAGTTTGGAAGAGGCACTGGTCACAGCCTTGTGTGTCCCAGGGTCCCACCTCCTGCAGGACAGCAGCTGTGGAAGGCGAGAGGGTCAGCAGGACACATCATTGGAGTGTCTCCTGCTCCAAGGGCCTCCAAGCTACAATTTTCTTCCTCTAGTGGAATTAGAGTTAGCAATGCTACAGCTCTGGATTTAGAGCATCAGTTCAGAAACCTCACAGGGCCACACCTCCTACTCTTCCAAAAAAGCCAGTATATGATTCTATAATTCTTTTACCTCTACTAATTTTAATGAATGATGGCTCTGATATTTTCCCTATTACATTCAAATATATTGTTTACAATCTACCTTAAAAAAAATCATAAAATGGCAACATTCTTTTAAAATACATGTAAATTTGCCTCAGAGGAACAAATTTGTTTGGGTGGTAAACAAAAACTCTGCATTTGTTTTAACTTTTTTTTTTACCTTGAAATCTGTGTGCATGTCAGAAAACATTTCAGTGTACTTTCAAGAATAATTGAAGCATATGTACCCAAAATGTAATACTTTTCATAATGGTTTCAGACTAAATTATCCATTATATGGGACTAACACATAAAAGCCTTCCTCTACATCAAGTGATAGATCAAAGGGAGGGACGATGGCTTGTCCACATGCAGAAACCACACCTCTCAGATTCTGAGAGCAAGGATATGCCGTCTGCATTTTAACTACATCTCCATGACATGAAACAGTATTTCTGCGTCTCCTACTGTGGGAGAGTCAGGTAGTCCTGGCTACAAAGATCTCCTTTTACATTTCNTTTTTTTTTTTTTTCCCTGTTCCATCATACAGATGACATTTCAGTGACTAGTTCTGGGTGAGTCTAATTTGAAAACTAAACTTTGCTCAGTGCCTGCCAGGGCAGAGAGAGGAGAGGGGGAACCTGTCAGGAGGAAATTATTCTCACTCTTCTGGTGGTAAATGAATGAACCAAATCCCAGCTCTGCAGCCTGGAGGGTGGGTGCTGGTGGAGATGTGCTCAAATCCCAGCAGCTTCAGTGGGCTCAGCACAAGGACTGATGTGTTCCTGTTCCATGGGTGCCTGTTTTTCTGCTCGTGGTTGGAGCACAGGGTTGTGCATCAGACTTGTCTCCTCCTGTCTGGCTGGTTTGTTGAACTCAGATGAATTTAAAACTTTCTGTGCTCCATTTTCCTATCTGCACAATTAATCTAGTAATATTTCCATCCTTGCAGAAATTCTTAATTGCTTTGTCTCCCTAAACCCCTTCAAGTGGCTGATGTGAGGGAGACAAATTCTGAGCGTTATTGCTGGTAAGCACTAATGGATCACTCTCAGATAGGGATCCAACTTTTGGAGTGTTTTGTTGTGAATTTTTCTCACTAGCTCTTCATTAGTAATAAGAAATGCAAACGTACTGCTTTAGTGGCATGATTAAAGATGTTTGTGTTAGGAATTTGACTGCAGTAGGAGACTGAAGACGTATAGTTGCATTTAAGTGCATGTCTAGAGGTAGTCTCCCAGCCAGTAGATTGGATGTTAGCCCGATTATTCCCATTAGCATCTGGTTTCCGAGCACTGATGTACTGCCATGATCAGGGAATAAAGTTCCTTAAAATAACCTACCCTTGCTCAAACGTAAAGGTACCTTTTGTTGTTGTCGTGGCTGCTAAAAATGTGAAGTGCACTGGGGAAGTGCTGAGTTGAGGCACCAGAAGAGGCTGTGATCATGGAGAGGCTGAAAGTTCTCCTCTGATCATTTCTGACAGCTCAGAGTGGTTCTTCCACAATTGGAACCACTTGTGCTGCTTATTAATATAATGAAACTTATCCTCCAGCAAAAACAGAACCAACGGCTGACACAGGAGTGGAGGGAGAGGCTGAAACCTGATCTGTTTAGGGGTCTCTTAAAGATGATGGAAGACTAATAAAATCCAGTCTGCTTCCTACCTTCGTTACAACTCCCACTCCCAGCCTGTCCTCACGAGCTAAAGTGGAATAATGGCTCCTTCCAGAGCCAGGTCAACTCCCTGCTTGAGGACCAGTACAGGTGAGCAGCCTCTAATGGTATTTGGCACCAGGGCCTGTCTTGGTACCTTCCCTAGTCTGTGAAATTCTTTATTTTGATTCCACTGGGTGCTGAATGAAGCTTCTAAACTGCCCCTTTTTTTTCTTCAGGAGTGGACTTTTTTTCTGGGTTTTGTTTGGGGATTTTTTAATAATTATTTTTGGGGTTTCAAAAATGTTTCCACAGTACTTCAGAAAATCTCAGTGTTTGGTACATCTTCATCGTGGAGATAAACATAAGAACAGAAAAACATTCCTTTCTCCATTGTCAGTGGATTAGACAAACAGTCAAAATTCTACATTGAATAAGATTGCTCAACACTAGGAGGGTGATCATGACATGTGGGGTGAAAAAATAAATACTACAATGATCAAAAAAAGACCCAACCCCCCCACCCAAGCCTGAGGTCTTCTGGCTTTTCAAGAAGTAGGCAGGAAAGCAGCTAAACAGAACTGTAAGGGTAAGCAGGGCAAAATGTCAGAGTTGATTTAACTCATTACATTTAAGTGGAAAATAAGGGATGAAAGTTTAGTTTAAGAAAAATTAAGGAAATACCCAAGAATGAGTTTACAAAGTGCAATATTTTCTCTCAAAGCCATAGGGTTAGCAGGTTGATATCCAGCATCTGTGACTGATTAGGGGCATTTGAGATGGCAGGTGGCTTTAGGAAATGGAAACCTTACAGGGCTTTACAAATACTTTCTGTAGTTAGGCAAAGTTATTTGATTTATTCTTGCTGGTTCTCATTGCACAGCCTGGTTTAAAATCTATCAACTTGTCTTAATCCATGTTAATATTTTCTTATAGACACAGTGTTGTGAAAATTCTCCAATCAGATTCTTTAGAGTTGCCCTGGAGAATAATAGAGTTACTCAGTTTACACCACCGAGGGCCTTGTTAAGGTGAGGAACATAAATCATGGCATTTAAAAATGCCAGCCAAATCTTTTAGACAGTAATGAGATCAAGAACCAGATCTGATCATATTTGCTCCTGACAATTTAAAAGAGACCTATAATTCCATGTACTTCCCCACTGTGTGGTCATGTTGAAATTGCCTGTCTATTAAGAAGCCAAAGCCCAAAAAAACTACTCAGCAGGGTGAGGGTGCAGTGGGGTTGATGCACTGATCATGTCACACCACTGGAAAATAAGCAGGAAAAGGCAAGTCTGAATCTATTCTTTGGTCAACAACCCATGAGCTCCACTGAGGCTGTGCAAGAGGTAGGACCACAGGAGAGCCTATGGTTGTCCTCTTTGGGTTTGGATAGGAGGCAAAACTTATCTCTGGGGAGAAACACTTGGAAGAGAGACTGAAGACTAGGAAATAACTCCATGGGAAATGGCTGGAGCTGGTTCTCAAGTCAACCCAACATAAAACAACTGGCTCCTTAAAAATTGGTAACAACAGGTAAAACAGAATTGGCAGATGTAAGAGATTCAGGGCAGGTGAAGTTAAAACTCTCAATTAGCCTTCCCAAATAGCATTCCTGGGGAATAATAACTCAAGGAGAAAATGCTGCAGAAGCTCCAGCACAGGTTTGTTATTACTAGAGAAGAAAAATCAGCATTTGGCCCAACTTTTCCATTATCTGATGTTGTAAAACCAGTCCTGCAGTGCTGTCTGGGATGTTCTAACCTCGGCACTTTTCCAGATCCATTTCCAGCTACGGATTGTGTGTCTCTCTCTGGGTGTGTGTTCTTCTGGAGATTTATTTTAAATTGCCCTTCCTGAAGTTGTCCAGCATCCTGATTTATGGGATTTTACTAAGCTTCACATAGCCTTTTCTTTTCTTTTCTTTACTAAGTATTTTACTTACTTTGTATTTTTTCTGAAAAAAAAAAAATAGATTTTATTGGACAGGGGTTCACACATACCTGCATAATGTTTGTCTTATGGATTTTCTATTAAACCACTTTAACACTTTTGTAGACCTGAGGAACTCAGCAAATACTGTGAGGGAAATGCCTTGAGCTTCATCTCACTGCTTTGAACTGAGCACAGTGAACTTTGCCTGGTTACTGAGCTGACACCCCATTTGCAATTCAGAGAGAGAGCAGAGGGGCCTGATCCTACTTTTACCAAAGCCAGAGGAAATCCTGCTGCTGACTGCAGCAAAACCAGCAGCAAAATCGTAATGACTATTTAAGATGATACTTCACAAATACACTAATGTGACAATCATGATGAAGTGGTGGTTTTTCCAGAGGCACTATCTGAATTAATAGGGTCTTTCCAACTAGTTCTCCTTGAAATGAGTTGCAAATAAATTAAAAAAAAAAAAAAAAGAAAAAAAAAGTCTCTAGGATGTTTTCCCATTGTCAGGATTTTTATTCATTTAATAAATAGCTGTTATATTTTGAAGTTCTTTTTTGGTTTTGGGGTTTTTTTCCATCATTGTCATCTTCTCCTCCTTTATTGTAGCATGAGTAATCTAATTTTTCTGCATAGCATGTTGCAGTTTGATAGACAGGTCTCTGAGGGAAGCCTTATGTGTCAGCATCAGTGAAAATGACTTCTGAGGTTGGCTCACACCCCCACGCGAGCGTGGACTCCAAATCACCCCAGCCTTCCACAGCCTGCCCCACGCCTCGCTGCTGCATAATGTATTCACTTGCCTCTGGCAAAAAGAAAAAAAAAAAAAAAAGGAACTCCTCCACTGCATACTGATGTCATGAGGAAGGAGCCATAATTGGGACTGGTCACGTGTTGCAGGCACTGGAAGCTGCTTTTTGCCGTCACTGTAGATAAAGTTCATGTCTCTTGATCTTCACCTGTAGACATCGTGTCCTCTGAGGACACGTGGGGATTGGAGACCCAGAAATTCAGGCACGTGTTTCAGCAAAAGAAAAGGAAATGTAAATAGGCTGCAGGAGCCCAGGTCTGTCTTTTTTTCAGACTCCCGTCCTAGTGGCAGGAGATTTTTACTTGGCTCCATCACTACTTCGGTTTATCAGTAATAATTAATGACTTGAGCAATTGCATTTCCCACTTTAATCAAGGATAGATATTTCAAATCTAGAGTTGCAGCAAGAAAACATCCACAAATAGGCTGCCCTTTCTTTTTCCTTTCCTCAGGCAGATGCAGACAGGGAGAGACTTTTTGCTTCAGATGCATATTAAGCTTTACAGCTTCACTTCCAAAAGGAGTCTTTGAGACTGAGCTTCCCAAGTTTCATGGCTCATTCCTTCCTCCCAGCAATACACTTTAAATAATTTGGGTACCAACTATTTGAAATTCTCATGTGAAGCCCATTGAACAGACAGGAAGATTTCCAATGATCCATCTGTTTCCAATTATGCCTCTAACAGCACTCCTGCCCTTTCTGCCTGCTCGTAATAGCTGGAGAAGTTATTAGATTTGCTGGGTCTCTGGATGGTCTGCCACTGACTTCTGTGGACTTGGATCAATGCTCTTTGACTCAGTTCCCCTGCCTATAAACAAGATCTTTGGCAAGGGCAAAGTCTTTCCAGGAGAGCCCATAAGATGAAAGCTGCTACCTGGAAATCCCATAACTGCTGACAGTGACACTACAGCTGAACCTGCAGATGTGAAATACAGCTGTGATTTGAGATTTCAGTGTCATCCCACCTACAAGTAAGGAAATGGAGCTAATTTTGGGACAAACCTACCATTCAGTCTTCTTAACCTTCAATCTGGATATCTGCAAAGAAGAACAGAAGAATTTTATGCATCACATTTTAACTTGGCTTGATGTTCTTCCCAGTAGTATGTAAATAAGCTGCCTGATTCAGAGCACTCTATTCCTGACATATAACCCGTTGCTCATTTAACAGATTTATTTTTGCAGGCTTTGTGCATTTTTTATGTGACAATGAAGATATGAGGAGACATGTCTTTATCACAGAAAGCCAACAGCAGAGACTCCTTTTCACAAGAGTCCCTTATTGCTGCTCTTTTAGAGCCGGAGCCTGAGATGATTCTAGTACAGGGTGAGCCATATGTGACATGGGGCATAGTTTTACTTGCAAACTTTATAATTCTTAATCACTGCTGTATTTCCTGGCACTCTCAAGCAATAATGTCAGTGGGTATCAAATCTTAAGTACATAAGACTCAATTATGATCTTGCAGAACACAGAGGCTGCTCAAATCCAGTCCAGACTGTGAACTCACAATCTGCTGTTTACTTAAAGTATATAGAAAGCACTTGACCTCTTCTCAGTGGCATCCATGTGGAAACACTTGACAATACAGGCCTTCCTTGGTTTTCTTAGGAATCGTGTTTCCACATTTTTACCTCCTCTAATTAAGGTCAATGGTCATACACTCCCACTTCTCGCCCCACTCTTCCAAAATTGCCGCCACTTACCCAGCTCCAGTTACCCTGCATGAAACAAACTGGGCCCAATTTGTGCGTGTGCAGTTTCGGGGAGGGGGCTTAAAGAGAGTAACAGAGACCTGGGGCTTTGCTGCACCGAATGCTGTGCCTGAGCTCTTGTGTTCACGTGCTCCTACACCACGACAAGCAGCAGGGTCTGATAGTCAGCAGCAAGCAGGAGGCGGGGGGTAGGGTTGCTGCAAATGTAATTCCACTATGAGAAAATTTCCCAACCCGCAGCACATGTTCCCACCCAGTGGGGAAGGTGTGAGCGAGTTCTGAAGGAGGAAGGCAAGAGCGAATCTCATCTCCCTTTGCAACACTGTAAGTGCTAATTGCAGGCGGGGAGGAAGGGTGTAGCTGGTAGACGTCTGGGAGAAAGGCTGCGGAACACGGCACACGGACTCGTGATGCCGCTGTAGAAGAAACCCAGGAGTGCTTCACATCCCAGCGTCCCTGGGAAGATTCACTTCGACACTGCTGTGCTCGGACTCGAGTCCTGGCTGCCTCTCCTTGAATACCATCATCATACTCAGCAGGGCACTTCCCAGGAATGCTAATGCCCCAGCCAAGGCTGTCCTGTCGTGATGCAGGGACACCTCACAGCCCGCCTTCAAGGCTTAAAGAACAGATCCCACTGAATAAGGGGCTTGTGGGGACTGGATTTATGCAGTAAGCATCATGCTTAGTAATTATCTTTTTTCTACTAAAAAGTTAATTTCTTTTCCTTGTTATTTATTATGGTGCATGGTGTGCTAAAAACACCAGGATTGCAGGTTTGGTCCCTGTATGGGCCACTCACGTAAGAGTTGGACTCAATGATCCTTGTGGGTCTCTTCAAACTCAGAATATTCTGTGAAATACAATGCAAGAGCTCTGTGAAATCTAGCTAAATTCCTCTACCTTCTACTTTCAGATACTGTGCAACCAGCTAGCACACATGACATATAAGAGAATATGGGTTTAAAAAATAAGCCACCATATAATATTAAAATAAGCTATGTTGAGTAGGTGGCAGCTATGAATGGTTAACAATGAAAGGGAGAGGTTTGTAAAACAGAACTCTGTGCTTTTAGAAGTCAGTTTACATATGTGAAAAAAAAATTGGGCCAGGCAGATGCAGACCTTGGTATTGCTCAGACTCGTGCCTGACACATTGCACCCTTTCCCTTTAGACTGATTTGTTCTCATTTCTCACACAGAGCAGAGTATCAGTTCCAGAAGAGAGACAAGAGCCAATGCTGTCCTTATATATATAAATATATATGTTAAAAAACAAACAAACAAAAAAACCCACAGCAAAACTAGCAGAGTTGTGCCCTAAGTGAGATTGTCTTGACCCTTTGCAAAGGCAGGTCTGCAAGCCAGATCCTCGACACCTCCATCAGCATACACTTCCAGCAAAGCTCCTTTGCTTCTGCTGAGCTCAGCCATGGATGCAGGACCAGGATACCCATTTTCTGTAGAGAATAACTACCCCAAAACATGATTTTTATTCCCTACTATGTTGTGTTTGTAAGTAGCTGAAAATATCTGTTTGCTTCTAAGGGCAGCCTGAGCTGTTGTGCAGCGCCGTGGGTTCCTCACCCCAGCGGCGTGGGGACTCTGTCAGTAGTTTCCAGGCACTGGAGAGACGTGTCAGAGCAATCTGACAACCCTGAGAGATGGATTTGTCATGTAAAAGTAGAAAGTTATTAGCTCCCAAAATGTTCTCTTGGCAGCACGGTGAAGGAGGGTGATGGGCCTGCAAAAGGGTTTGTGTTGTCACGTATTGGAGACTAGTGTGATAAAACCCAAGGATTTTTATTCTTGAAAAACCTCAGACACTCATGCCACAAGGAAGATTATGTTTAATTAAATATTGAACCCTTTTATATGTCTGTACCCAGCTCTGAATCACACTCCCTTTCCTTACAACCAGAGGACATTCCCACATCTTCAAAGATTTTACAAATGAGGCTGGTTGAGAGTTTTGTTTCCCCTGGAACGGAAACTAGCAGCTCTTAAAAATCTCTCTATCAGCAGAGAGGCCAGGAAGAGAAAAAATATACAGTATCCCAAAACTGAGATACAGGGTGACTTTCTAATAGCAGACAAACTTTATTATTATTTGGTTCCTATGCTTTGTTTTCATGCTGCAGGGTGGGTTACACCTCTCACTGAGTTCTGTAAGGGACCCTTGCACTTCAGTTACTCTTTGTTTGATTCCTGCAACACTTTCGTGATTCTTTTTGGGGGAAATTTTCATATTCCTGCCAAAATGTAGTCACTTGGGGACTGCTTAGACATCCTCAGACCTCCCTTGGATTTAAGCTCCATCTTTTTTGCAAGTATGCTGTGAGTTTTCTTCATTGCTGGGATATGTGTTATCTTGCTCAATTGCATTTAATTTGGTATCAGTTTGCATATTCTCGTCCTGGGCTGAATCCGTCAAGATTCTCCCCTGACACATTTTGCCTCTGCTGTTCCTGTGACACATGTTCCTTCTGCTGTGGCAAGATCTACTCTGTGGATTCATCTTTTCTTTTGAGA
Organism: Formicarius rufipectus; assembly: GCA_013399695.1. Lineage (NCBI taxonomy): Eukaryota > Metazoa > Chordata > Aves > Passeriformes > Formicariidae > Formicarius > Formicarius rufipectus. The sequence goes on along the minus strand of VXAU01005286.1, from coordinate 958,247 downwards.
AAAGTGAGGCTGTTTTTCCGAAGTTCAGGTTCTCACCCTTCTGTGCCTTCACAAATCTGCAGTGATGTCAGTTCAGGCACGATCCTTCTCAGTTCAGCAGGGATGAAACTCAAAATCCTTTCTCACTTCACTCCCTTGGCTGGCTTGAGCAAAAGGCTGTGGTTTGTGCCATGTCATCTGGTTTGCTGTTGGGTGTTTTGGGCATGTTTGAAGGCTGTTTCTATGTTCATAAGGATAAATTTTAAATACCAGTCAAAGAGTGGCCAAGTTCTTACAGCACAAGGACCCCTCTTCAAAGAACACCTTTGGGTGAGTCACTTGAGATGTTTGTGCCTCAGTTCTCCCTGTAGAACATGAGAAAATAATATTAATGCCAGTCTAACATCTTTCAGATACTGCAAGGCTCAATGTATAACCAGAGGTGATGTTCTCAGGTATTACAGTAATAGGGGTCAGAGGACTTAGATGGAAAGGCAAAGCAGAAGCTAGTTAAGAATTTCTCAGCTGCAAAGGATTAGTGTTCATTTTAAAATCTCTAGCTCTTGACAAATTGGGAGAGTTACTAAAGTGTAGCTTAAAAAAAGAAAGGCAAACCAGCTGAAATGAGGGTGTTAGCAAGTCTGGCAGTGCAGCACAGTGCACCTTATCTCTATCCTGGTGGAAAATCAAAGGCACATTTCCAGCTGTGCCCGTGAGCACTATTTGGTCATTGAACAAAGCAACTGGCACCTCATATCCAACCCACAGAATGATCACAGCCTGCTTCAGGTGCACAAACAAGTGCAGAAATGAGCTCCATGCACAGAACTCATTGTTATTCAATCAAGCCTTTAATTGTAAATGTTTTAAGCAAGGAATTGCTCTGTTTTATGAAAGTGTGCTCAGCATTACTCCGCCGCAGACATCTGTCATTCAGCAGGCGCCACCCAATAAAAGTGCTTAAAATGTTCTGTTCCTCAATTAAAATATAAACCAGAGCTGTTTAAGGGCTTTTACGAGGTGATTTCTATTTACCTGACAGATTTCCACACTAGAGGAGCACAAAGCAGGATTTCAGTTTCTGATCAGAAGCGGTGGCTCTGCAAAATAGTAAAGCTTCAGTTGTTTTCTTTCTTTTTTTTTTTTTTTTTTTAAACTTCAAGAATAGTGAAAATCCATGAAGAAGAGCGAAATTCCTATGCCAGAGGAAAACTAAAAATAACTAGGAATGGTCCTTGCTGATCACACATACCGTGTGCACCAAAAGGAGCCAGAATGCTTCATCCCTGGGCTTATGTACTGCAGGCACTGGGATCCAGAATGAACCTCTGGAGCCTGTGCCAGCACCTGCTAGCCTCTTCTTCCGAATTTCTTCTGGCAAAATCCAAGGGAAAGGGTGCTCTGCTCTGGTCTGAAACAGCCTCGTAAGAGAAATGAGACTATGGCTAGACAAAACCTCCTATTTTGCCCCGATGAAACACCACATGAATGCTCCCGTGGTTATTCCAAGGCAGATGGATATCTCAGCTCCCATCCTACCTTACTGTGGTTCTCAACAAAGGCGCCTTTTTTTCCCCTCTCACTACTCAGGCAGGAGCAGACCTTACACTGAAAACAAGCATTTTCACAAAAACAAAACAAAACAAAACAAAACAAAACAACAAAAAAAAAAAAAAAAATTTAACAAAAAAAAAAAAAAAAAAAAAAAAAAAAAAAAAAAAAAAAAAAAAAAAAAAAAAAAAAACCAAACCAAACAAACAAAAAAAAACACCCAGACATCTACTCCTTATTCCACAGCCTCAGAAATTCACCTTCAGTGGCATGGGAGATGCCACTTGTCCATGGCAGTGTGGGCACTCCATGCACATCTACTCAGGGTCACAGAAATCGGGGGCTCCACCTCAGAGGTGCCACCTTTTGCAGTGCCATTGCTGCTGCAGCAATAACCATGAAAGGTTTGCTGTGCACCCATGTGTTGCCTCTCCTGGATTTCCCTGTTACTCACCTGCAGCTTTTCTTACCGGTATCTTGTCCCTCTCTGGTACATCTCCTTGCAGAACCACATCTGGGAAAGCCACTGCTTCCATATCGGAAAATGGCAAGCAGGGAAACACTAGCCTGATCCATCTTGAGCTTGAAAGCTGCAGGAAAAGCTTTGCTTTGTGTTATACTTTGTACAGTGTGCTGATCCCTGGTCTCCTGTGCTCCATCCTCTGGTAGGTCATCACTTCAGTGCACCCAGGACAGAGGAAGATGGCAGCGTCAGGATGAGCGAGCTGTACCTTTGCAAGACAAACTTTCAACACCAAACCTTAAACCTTCCGGTTTTGCCAGGTAACAATCATTTTTGGACCATTTTGTCCCTTCCTGTGTGACCATTAAGCCATTGTGTCATTCCTTATCACAGCAGGATCGCAGGTGGTCTCCAACAGTGTGGGGAAGCAAAGGATAAAGGAAAGGTGGGTGGGTTTGCTCCGCTCCCCTCCATAGCTTGGTGCCACTCTGATCCCTCCTGCAGCTGCTTTTGGGTGCCTGCAGCTCCACAGGCCCTCCCAGCAAGACAAACTGGGATCCCACACCACACCAACCTATCCTAGGATGCGCAGCTTTCTCCCAGGAGTTTGAGGTATCCACTGCTCGTCCTGCCATGCCTTGCTGAAGGAATAAAACTGCCTGCACCAGAAATAATTGCTGATGCTAAACCTCAAGTCTCTGCTGAGCTGCATTACCACAGTCCTCCAGGAGAAATGTTAATTCCCTTTTAAAATAAAGGAGAGGAAAAGCAAACAGCAACTAAATCCAAGACAACCAGCTCCTGGATTTTGCACTGCAGGTATCAGGAGGAGGCTTTCTCCCTTGCACAACACTGCTTGGAAATCTCATGTTAGTCCTTAACTCAGTCTGTTGTGTGTGGTTTTCTCTCTCCAGCAGCAGCATGAGTTAAGGATGAGGCATTAGCCCTCGCTGCGATACCCCCACTGTCAGTTCAAGTCAGACTCTTCACGTTATTTATATGTTCCCTTTTGTCAGTGTATCGATTACACAAGTGAGCTCTCAAGTGCTGGGGCACTCAGTGCAGCCACACAATGGAGGAAAGCATCCAGTTTAGCATGGAATTCCACGTGTGCTGCGCACACCAGGGGACAGGAATAAATAGTGACACGTACCATTCAAAGCCACATCTTAAGAAGGGTTTTTTTCTTGCACGGTGATTAAAAATAAAACCTGCATTTCAATTTCAAGGTGTAGCAACTGAAGTTTGTCAGAGTTATTCTTAGCCATGGCAGAATTGCCATCTTCAGGCCACTTTTGAACACGCCAGGTTATTCCATGATAATCCAAAATCCAGCGCAAGCTCCTCCCTCCCCTCTGTTCGTTTTACCCTTTGCATTATGAACACTGTGGATAAGGACTGTCTGTTTCACAGGGAGCTTGGTATCACAGAAAGCTGGTTGTTGATCTCTGGAATGCCTGCAGGCCAGCAATCTGTGCTACAAGTTACCCCTCCTAAAAAAAAAAAAAAAAAAGAAAGAAAAGAAAAAGAAAAAAATGCCAACCAAAAAAAGACAAATAGATAAAACTGATACAAGCATCTGTAACAAGCTAATTGGACCCTTGTGGGCAACATAGCAGATACCAAATTAAAACAAACAAAACATCTCATTGTACAACTGTACTTCCAGGACCTCTATCACAAAGGGATCCGTCTGGATTTTTATTTTAGTTTTGTTTTGTTTAAAAGGGCCTAATTATGGCCAGAGCTGGAGTATCACAAGTCTGTTTTCATCTATAAAGAAAGGATATTTTGCCTCTGAACCTGAGAAATTGTTAGAAGCTGGTAATTAGCATGACTTGTTAATAGAGTTTGGCTGTGATTAAGCTGTGATTGAGTGTGAGTTTGGTTCTTGTCAATGCGAATGCCTGTAAGGTTGAGAGATGTTTAATGAGACACCTGTTGTCAGCAGCACCTGGTGGGCTTTGTTGCGCCTGACTGGAATTTGTGCGGTGGAGCAGGAGCTGCAGGAACACAGCGGCAGGCACAGCCCCGGCCGGCGGCTCAGCAGCAAAGGGCCTGAGTCACACAGAGGGTCAGACCCACCAGGTATGTCCACCCAGCTGCCAGGGCTGCCCCTGGCAGGGACCAGGCTGGCTCCCTCCCGCACGGCCAGAGCGGTGCTGGGATGCTCCGGGGATGTGCCGTGTCCCGCAGGTCGCGGTGTTTGGGGTGATACAATTACAGCTGAGCTGGGGAGCGCCACGGGCGAGAACACTGACATCTGAATTTAGTCACTCAGGGACGTTGGGTTGTGCCGCCGTGTGATGGTGGGTCCTTGGGACGTGCCAAAAGGGAGTTTGCCTTCAACCAAGCAGGTTTAAGTTCCCCCACCTGCCCCCAAACCATGTCCAGCCTGGTAATAGTCACAGAATTACATAATACACTGAGCTGGAAGGGACCCACAAGCATCACTGAGTCAGCTTCTGGACCTGCACAGGACCACCCCCAATAGTCACACTCTGTGCCTGAGAGTATTGCTCTTTAAAATATGACACTGGCCAACTAAGGTTCTGCACAGCCCAGCCCTTGCTCAAGCTTCCCCTTGGGCATTATCCTCAAGGGAAAATGTCCCACTGAGTGACTCAGTGTCTTCTGGGTTTTGGATAGAGAATCTTTCCTTCCTAGACTGCATTTTTGTCTCAAAATCTACATAATTTTCCACATGACTCCATGCAGCCACTCCCCACACTAAAATTCGGACCTGATGATAAATTTCTGTAGTTAGACTACATAGATAAAACATTATTTCCCCCAAAATGTCTATTTAGCATTTTCAAGTGACTTGAAGCATACTTAAAACATACCTGGGTTTTATGTGCAAAAAGCCAAAGACCCTGGAAGCAAACGAGCTGGCTGCTGTCACAGTCTTTTAATGTGAAATGCCTGAGCTGGGAACAAGAGCAGAAACATTTCAGCTTGTGGAATGTGCGTCGGGAAGGAGCCTCTGGCTTTGTGATGGATCTGAGCAGCCACTGGATGGCATTGCTCTACACAAATGGACCAGCAACACAAGCGCTGAGCAGTGTCGGCTGCTTTGCCAAGGAGATTAATTCAGCCCCGTGAGGCTCAGGCCACCCTGACCTTACCAATTCTTTAAATAACATTCAGAGTTCTCTTAGCTGCCTGGCTGGGAGCTCAGGGTACAGAGTTTGGTCAGAGCGGACAAAGCCAACATCCTGAAGCAAACCTATTACCAGACTGAGTGCATTTGTCTTTCATTTTACGTTAGATCAAATATTCAGCCAGTTTTTGATGGGTTTCCTTCTCATGGGATGGGAAAAAAAGAATCATTTATAATCTGTGAGTGTATCAAACCACTGCACCCGGCGAGGAGCAATGCCTTGAGGGAAGCCCCGATGCTATGGATATGCCACTCAGGCAGTTCATCTCCCCCGGCTCACACGGTGCCAGCTCAGGCTGCTGAGATGAGCAGGTTACTCGTGTGTAGTGTGAAAAGCAAAGCTAAAGAAAAAAGAAAAACAATTGGGTGTCTGGCATGTTGTGATGTTCAGGCCTAGGTTATTATCCCATGTGCGGTGCCACTCCGTGTGACAACAGCCTCTCAGCACATGTTAATACAACGCCGCTTTCTGCTACATCACTTACTGATAAAGAATCAGCTGGGGGACAAATAACCTGATGTTCATATTTTCCCTGTATCTGAAGGGGAATAAACTATTTGTGAGGGTCAATTGACAGTCATAGCCAGCACATGTATTTTCAAATTAGAGTACAACCTCATGAGGTGAGTGCTTGTACATGGGCCAGTCGGTAAAGCTGTTCTGGGCATAGATTATCTATTAGTATTGCTCTGGTTTTGACCAGTCTAGTAAATTTAATGACCATAGTCAATTAGTAACTCAAATTACACTGGGATTAGAATTAAGTTGTCAGATCGAGTCCTGCAAAGGCCCCTACACTCGCAGTTCTCCGTGCTGTAATCAAACCTCTGTGTTCAGCTGCCTTTTCAAATCCTGGAGAGGAAGGATGAGTAAATCGCTCTGTAAAGTAAGTGCTACATTTCTTTTATGACTCCATTTGTCTCCTTTTTCTGGACTACCTCCTAATCCAAACAATAAAAGAACTGTATCCATCTTGATCTGCCCAGCAGTCCACTGGTAAATGCTTTCTGCTGTCAGAAATGCTCAGGCTCAGTGGCAAATTGAGGTTATATCAGCAGTGGACAGCTCAGGTCCCACTTGTGGTGGCCACAGCTCTGCTACAGTGGCTCCAGGAGGAGAACAGGACTACTGGTGGTGATTACCTGCTTCATGGCTCCTGTAAAGAATGGCTGCTGGAGGTTTCCTGCATCACCCATGGGCAGACCTCTATGAAGTGACACCAGTGGGCTCAGCGGCTTCAGTTTCTTTCCATTGACTTTAGAGGAAAAGGCAATTTGTTCCCAGCTTCAGCACCTCAGAGCTGCATTTGAGGCCAGGTGGGATCATTCTGAGTATCTGCATTTATTTAACAATCAGGAAGCAAAAAGAATAAAAAGTGGTGTGCTTCCTATTTCTCCCCTACTGCACGCTCTGGAAAAGATCCCCTTGGACCCATCTTTCATGGAATGATATTAATCCCAACCGGGGTGCCCACTGCTGTGCTGGCTGGTTTGAGGCAGAGCTGTTTTAAAGCAATCAGCTTGGCACATAATTTTGCCCTGAATCTTTCTAGATTCAGGGCAGCACTCCAGACCTCCTTCCAAAGTGACCTTGGAAGCTGCAGGGCAGTCCAGAATGCTGGCAAACAAAGGCAATTCAGAAAAATGAAAATGCGGGCTAATTCCAACCCATTACAAAACTCTCCGGAAAAATGAACAGTACCCGCTGAAGTGTCTCGTTCTGTTTGGTGGCACAATGTAACGGGGGATCTGTCACTGTCAGTGCTGCTCTTGTCTCGCTGAAAGCCGTGGTGCCTTTCACAACCATGAAATAAAAATTCCAGCCAGCTGTCCCACCTGCCGGAGCAGCTTCTATTCTGGGCTCCCATGTGCCATAGGTATTGTGCTTATTGATTAACCGGGGCTTATTGTCCCTTGACATTGTTAGGGAATATTCTCCTGGTTATAAACACTAGAACTGATAAAGGCAGGACATTCCAAGCCTGGCTGCAGCAGCTCAGGAGGGCTGTGCCAGGCTGTGGATACCTCTCCAGGTCAGACTGCGCTGGGTTGGTAAGAAATTAAAAGAAAAAAAAAAAAAGAAAAAGAAAAAAAAAATGGATTGTTTTGAGAAGTCACCCCAGTCAGAAGAGACTGGGGGCCTCCGTGACTCTGGCTGTCAATAAGGTGTTAGGTAGGGGAAGATTAACACCCTTTAGCAATGACACAGCTGTTCCATTGAAGGTGATAACATGCAATCAGGGGAGGGAAGAGTCTAGCACGGAATAATGAACAGAGCAAGAGAAGATTAGCAAACGGGAAGGTTTTAGCCCAAGAAGCTGAAAAAGCCTCTTCAAGCTGATTATTTTAGCGGATATAAATAAGTATAAAAAGATCCAGAGCCTCACATTAGGTCCGCACAACGAGCTCAAATATTTACCCCTCTTTTTAAAGTCAGTCTGGCTCCTAGGAAGAGGAAAAATAGTGATAATGTAGAGAATAAAGTCTCTTATCTGTCTTGGCAGTGAGCGTGCAGATAAACACAAAAATTCTCACCCTAAAGACAGCATGTAGCACTGAATCTTCTGCTCTGAAAACACAGCAAATTGTGCTAAGAGTAGGTTTGGGAAGACAATAGATTTAATAGTGGAAAGAACCTAGTATTTTGTCCACTCTTGCCTTCCATGGAAAGGAATCAGAACAATGAATTTCTCTCTCTACTGCTAATGGCTAAAGACAGAAATTGGTGTTTTGATACACCTTCAACTTTCCTGCTGACCTGACCGAGCTTGTCCACTGCATCAGGAACCCCCAGGTCAGTAAAATGGCATAGCTTTCCACAGGGCACTGTAAGACATCAGGGTGTTTAATACAGAGTTAATGGTGGGAATGCCTCTCAAGGGTGCAGTTCCACATTCAGCTCAAGCAGATTTGAGTCCAGGTTGCCACCGTTACCTTTCTGCTCACCCTGTGCATGAACAGCATTTATTTACCCACACAGCCCGTTCCAGGATAAAATTTTTATCTGTGATGAGGAAGATGTAGGGGTCTAGCTAACAGATGGAGAAAAAAATGGGATCACCCTTTAGAATTCAGCATAGGCTTAAACTGGTCATGATCCATCCTGTAACAGAAACACAGTCTTCATAGGCAGTGCTGGGGGTCTCAGGGTCTCAGCTAACACCCATGTGCAGAGAGAATTCAAACCCCATGGCTCTCACTGAGAGAGGGAACACTTCAGTTGACCTCTGTCAAACCCTTCAGTGCCCTGAATTCCTCCTGGGGAGGAACTGAGAACTGTCTATCTATTCCCAAGAGGAGTCAGGGACCCACTCACTCTTCACTCCCCATCTCATCGATTACACACAATCTATCTGTAAAGCAATTACTCTTTGCCCCCGGAACTCCAAGGGTGGCAGGTGCTGTTTACCCCTGTTGGGCACTGGCCAGTCAGCCACCTCTGGCTGGACCTGCCCTGTAGGAGCATCCATGTCCCTTTTCACTCTGCCCTGCTCCTCAGCCACCCCGTCCTGCATGAGCCATTCCCAGGAACAGAGGGACACGGGCCATGCCACTGGCTCGCAGGGATGTGACAAGAGCTACATCTGTTCCCTCTCCTCGGTGCTCAAGAGCTGTGACATTGCTACGGGTACAGCCTGAAACAGCAGAGGCAGGAGCTCCAGGGAAGAGGAGAGGATCTGGATGGAAACAAAAACAACCACAGGGACGCCACCGGCACCAGCGGGAGCAAAAATGCTGCTTTACCACTTGTGAGTGCAGCAGAGCATATGGTGAGTCTGGGACTGTTGTCAGCAGCCCAGAATGGGGTAGCTCTGTTCTGGCAAACTCCATTTTTTGTCTTTATGACCAAAGAATAGTTGCATGTTGGAAGCTCTGTAGTTGCTACGGGAAGAGCCATTAATATGCTGGTGACTGAGAAGTCAGCCAAAGCAAGTGCTGAGATAAAATTACTTTTCCCCACTTCTATTTCACCCCGAGTGTGTCATCCAGTGTGTTTTCTCTGCTCAGGGTACCTCATGCACACTGTGCTGTGCTAGCTTCTTTGTCCTTTCTGATTTTATTTTTCACCTTTCCCAACCACAGTTCCAAAGAATAATACTAATCTGACAGACTAGAAAGACTTCTTACATGATAAATCCCTTTTTACTGGCAGAGCATGATTGCAGACTGTTTTTTCCCCCCATAAAAATACTTTCCTGTAATAGTCTGAAAAATAAGAATAGCAAATAAAATAATACTGATAGTAATAGTGGGATCATGTTGCTAAATCAAAGCATGAGACTGGCAATACATCCACAGGAGGGAGATCCTACAGAATAGTGAATAATTTGGTGATTGGGCTCAAGGGTGTTACCCGGTTCCCAACACACAAGAAGTTCACAGGCTTCTCCCTGCCTAGCTCCTGGGGTATTTGTGCATAATCTCATTCCAGAATAGCTGTGGGTTTTTTTCCCCTCTGTAGTTTTACTCAGCTGGGACAAGTAGTGCCTTCCCAGGTAAGGCTCTCCCCTTCCACACTTGCAGCCTGTTTCTCCGTAGGGATCAGTGCAGTCCTCAAATCTTGCCTGCACAAGGTGACAAGTCCAATTCTGGAAAAGTTTATTCCAAACCAGAACAAAGTATTCTTATTCCAAAGTAAATACATCTGTAAATCTCCTGATTTCAGACTAGAGTTCACAAAGTAATGGAAAGAATACAAGGTGAGCATCCCTGGGCACCCCTCCCTCTCTCCAGCTCCATCCCCATCCATAAATAACAGCTCAGCAATACACAGAAGATGAGATTTTTTTCTTTATTCAAAAAGCCCTCAGTTTTAAAGTAACTGTTCCCAATTCCCTCCAGTAATCCCCCAGACATGTCCCCTTTCCCCTGCTACATAGGAGTACAGCTCCAAACCATTCTTGAATGAATCAGCTCTGCTTTGCCTGTTTGCTCTAATCCACACCACTTACAGCTATTTTTGAAACTGGGAAGCAATACAAAGCCGCACTTTGTGTGATCATGCAATGCCCTCCAAACACAACTATTCATTAAAAAAAAATAGACTATGCACCATGCCTGCCAGCTCCTGACTCTGCTGTGACACAGGCACTTTTTTTTCCCACCAGAGGATTTTTTTTTTTTTGCATCATGAGACGCTGAACAAAAGTCATGAGCAGTTCCTCTGATCAAAAGAAACCTCTGCTCAAGTCTGTGGCTGGTTCACCCCATCCCTTCATGCCAGCCACTGCTCATTTCACTGAACACTCACTCTGCTCCACACTTGGCCCTTGAGAAAGTCAGAGCAAATTCAGCACTGTACTGCTATACATTGAGAACAAATGTGTTGTTTCCATCAGTGGAAAAAGAATTTAACTACTTTGCCTATGCCATCTCTATGGATGTACCTGGCCTTGTCCTGCTGCTGATTAGTTGTAAATAGAAACAGTATTAATTTTTAAAATGCTTTGCTTTTATTTAGAAGATCAATTAAAGTCTTAAAAAATTAAAATAAATACAGTAACCAGTATATCCTAACCAGTTTGAAAACCTTCTCAATCTTAAGCTCATTTTCCCTACAGATCTTGTGACTGTTCATTTAATCACAAAGCCAGGTGCAGTGATGAACCCCCTATGTCTGCTCCCTGGCACTATCAGCACCTCCAAACACATCGAATGACTTCACTCTGCTCCATGTGCAGGTACTGTGTAATAAATAACAAGCCATGTAATTATAGTTAAAGTACTGAATCAGTCTCTGAAAGCTGGGAGTATAGGAGGTGAGTTTTGTGAGGACAGAGACAGTATTTGCTGAAGGTACTTTGGATAATTTCAGTCAAACCATGAACTGGAGTGCTGTGGGTTGAAAGATCTACAGAAAAATGCATCTCTGTTCTGCATAAGACTTGGTTATTTTTTCCATTGGCTTCCACATTAACTTGGAACAAAACCACAAACACTGACCTTTTCCATTAAAGAAAACAAAAGTGTGTCTCCAAGGCAGTGGGAACCATGAAATCAGGAGCTGGAATATGAAGTTGTGGTTTCTTTTTAGAAAGCCAAAGGGCAGCTGGGAACCTCAAAGCCCCAGAAGAGCCAGGAATGCTCGACCACCGTCCTTACAGCTTGCTGACTTCCAACCTCTGGATGTGGAAGGAAAAAGCCTTGATGTGGCAATCCTTGACATGTGTTGTAAAGCCCCAGCTGAACAGAAGCCATAAGTCTTGTAAAACCAAATGTCCACTTGACCCTTTCCTGCCCAGGAAATAAAGAGGCAGCTTAGGATCCAGTGCTCCCAACTCCTGGATTCTCCCTGGCGTGGCAGATGCACTGCAAAGGAAGCAGGAGCCCGGTGGTTCCCAGCACCTCCCCAGGCAGCTGTGACAAAATCAGCTAACTGGTAGGAAAAAGTAGATTCTCTTGTAACTTGAGCAGCATCTGACCCATCAGTTTCCTTTAGGGGAAGATTCTTCCTTGAGGGAATTGCACTGGCTTCAGTCACTGGTATCACGCTAACCACAAGGATAACCATGAGCTTTGTATGATATTTGGGCAGAAAACTCCACGTCCTTCACAAGAGAAGAAATAAATCATTATCTGAATTTCACACATGGTGAAACTGAGGCACTGAGAGGGGCAGTTCCCTGATCAAGATTCACAAATTCCCTGGTCCAGCTGGGACTGGTTGTCAGCTCTCTTGTGCTCTGCTCTTTTAGCCCAGGCTGTATTTCCATGTCATCACCGCACACAGGCAGCCATGGAGGCAAAAGACCATGGACTTGTCTTTCTCATCTCTTGAACATGCAGCATCACTGCTCAAATACTGCTTTATATTTAGATATTCCGAACTTTTTATTTAAATGAAAGGGTGCTTTTCAAGGTGAGAGAAGAACGAGACTGACTCTTTGTCTGGAAAAAAACTACAATTGTCTGAAGGAAATAGCCCTCCTCATTGACTCAAATGGACTAATTGGAACGCCTTTAACAGCTATTAGTCTGGTGATGAGAAGGCCCTATTTAGTGAGGCTAAAGGATTAAAGAGGAAACAATCTGAATTCCCACTTTCGCTGCACACCCCCCTGCAAAACCTCCTCCTCCACTCGACCACTGCCCGGCTGACTTTAAACTGCCAACGCCGACAGAAAGGGGGACGCCGCATCTTTTATAAACAGCCTTTTGTTTGCCGCTCCGACACCTGCGGAAAGCAAAATTGTTATTTTCTTGCTGCTTGTTGCCGGTTTGATGCCCGCTCTGGGGCCCTACATCAGAGGCGGTGCTCCGAACAGGTTGCAGGGGTCCCTCTCGGCGCTGTCTGCCGGTGGTGCTGCCTGAAGGAAAACCATGGAAACGGGGTTTGACAGGCTCGCGGGGACCCGCGGCTGCCACAGCCGCTGCCTTTGAGCGCCTGATGAAGACATCACACAGCAAACACCGCGCTCAAACACTGCCGGCTGCTTTGCATCACTTAGAATGCAAATCTCTTTGTTCTGCTCGGCCCTGGCGTTTGGTAGCCGAGGAATCTGGGCCGCCGACTAACACGGATTTGACGACCTTTTATTTTTTTTTTTTTTTAACTTCCCTGCACGACCCCCCAGAAAAAAAATAAGATATAATAAATCATATTTCTTGCAGGAGGGAGGCTCCTGTGTGGGGATGTACATAGGTTTTTTTGCAGTTCCTGGGATTTGCACTCACAAATTTAATGCCCCTATTGCAGAGCAGAGCAGGCTGCGCTGCTTTGTTGCTCCCTGTGCATTATTTGACTTAGATTCATTTACATGGCGACTCACAGGGGTAAATTTTATGTCATCTTTATGTCATGGATTAAAAAGCAAAACTAATCCTTTATTTGAGCAGCACATCCCTTTCAACCCTTGAAGTCACACAGATGAAAACAGCGGGGGAAAAACCCAAACCCTTCCACCTCCAGAATTTCAATTTTCTAACTTTTTATGCTAAATTTGAGGAGCTGTGTGGTTATTAATTCTCCCCGCTCCCTTTCCAAGCAGCCTGCATTTTAGTTGCAATTTCTGATTGGCTCGGTCAAGGTCAAACCTTGTAGACCTGGTGCTCAGATGTGCCATTTCTGCGGGTCCTGACAAGCTGTGCTGAACGTGGGGCGGCCCGGAAGATTTTTGTGCTGATTGCAGAAACCCTGGTGAACGTCTGCAGAAGGACAGAGCTGGTGGGGGACAGCAAACAAACTGATCATCCTCTCAGAAGCAGTAATTTATCATTTTGTTCTCCCTGCACTGCCTAACTCTCCCATTACTCACGCTGGGAGATGGCGATCATCGCTCAACTGGCAGCAGTACCCAACTGAGGACTGCTGCTCTCAACTGGGAAATTGTTAAAGCACAATGTATAAATCGCCTCTACCAAGATTCAGTAAGATTTACAGGGGTATTTAGGTTAAGACCATTCCCAAAGGCTTTCCTGAAAATACAACTGGAGGCCTTATCTGAGTAGCTTCTCAAGAAGTTTGGGGAAGCTGCTGCTCAGGCCCATTACTGGGCTGGAGGACTTGGCAGCAGATGAGGCATCTTCATGGCTGCACCTTGGGGTTACACCAAAATGAAGCTACTGCCTCCTTCCCAGATCTTTTCCATCGAGAAAAATCCATAGAAAGTGCACAGGTTTGGCACCCTCATTTTTAGTGGGATCAGTTCTACAGCTGGCAACAGAGGACAGACACAAGGATTTGTGACATTTCCAAGTCATGGCGTTCCAAGTCATTTCCTTTTCTTGCCTCTGCCATGGTGGATGTTGTCTGTGTCTATGTCATCTGTGGGTCCATTAAAGTTAGGCATCTTCCCACAGAACCAGAGAAGAACAACCTGCCTAGACAAGGTTTTCTAGTGTTTTCTACTTCTAGTATTTGGTCCCAAGCTGCTCTGAGTCTCTTTGCCAGCTACAACCTGGGAAAGACACACTTTGCAGCATGGGCTAGCTGTGTGTGCAGTGTTATTTGTGGGCAAAATCAATGTGCAACTATTGGAAAATACAGCCATGTGAGTGTTGAGTGACATTAAACAGTATTTTAGCAGTCAGCAAGGAGGTCTGCATGCTCTCTGCTTCCTGTGATCCTTTGGGTTATGCAAGTCTTTCTCCTTTTACATTCTTTTCCCCCCTTTTTCCTTCTTTTCAGGCTGATTGCTAGAAAGACCTTTCATTGACTTACAGACTCATTGACTGAGCTTTTCTGACTCAAATCCCTCTGCAAGACCTTGCAGAAATGACATCAAAACATCACCATTTTGAGGCCACATGCTTTTCCTGCCCACTGATGTCCTTTGAGTTTGAATTGCGGTGTTTAGTTTTGACTGTGAGGCAAAGTTGGCAGTTTCCTGACTAGCCCAAAGTGAGGTCAGAAAAGAAGAATGAAAACCAGAAAGGCGCCCCAGAATGTCTGAGCAGAAGACAATCAGATTTCTGTGTCAAAAAGAGGGCAAAACTAAGGATGTGGGACTTGCATGAAAAATCTTGTAGACAGTTATTTTTTTCCCTCTTCCTTTCTCTCACAGTGGGACAAATTCCACTTTTATTTCAGTTCATCTGTAAAACATGAGGAGCCAGCTGAGCGTAACGTTGGTTCAGAATGAGGGCAGCTAACAAGGGAAAGGTAAATGGAACTTGTAACTGCTGCAGTTCTCTCCAAGAAATTATTGCATGTGAAAAAAAAAAAAACAAACCACAAACTAACTTCCAAAGGATAGAGGAAGACACTGGGACATCATCTAACATTCTCTGACATAGTAGACTCCAAGGTATAGTTATTAATGCATTAGCCATTTAAATATAGGCCATCACCTCCTGTTGTCTCGGAGTTTCTAGATCTTGTCCTCTGGTGCTTGCTTATGATGGGCTGCAAACAGGGACAAGGCAGCCCTAAAAGTCTGGAAGCTGAGTTAATGATCAGGATTTGGGTCCAAGTGGAAAAGCAGGACATGAAAGAGCACCCTGGCTAGAAAAAAAAGGTTGGGACAAACTGCTTTAGTTCACCCATAAGGTGTCTGGGATATTTTTGGGGTCAGTTCTACCTCCAATAGTTCTTTATACATGTTGGAGACCACTCTGTGATACTTCAGTTCAGGGACCACGATTCTCAAAGAGTGAAGGTTGCCTTTCACACTCAACATACTTTCCAAATGCTCCTTCATCCTCAAAGACTTTGGAAATTAATCACCAATGCAAGTTGTAAAAGATTAGCTCATCAACAGCGTGTTTCACTTCCCAGGGAACTCAGAGAAGTAGGATGGCACAAGGCTTTTCCCAGGGAACTGTCCCCACTAACAGTGACACTGCTCCAGTGGGGCCTGAGTCACAATAGTGGGAAAGACTCCTCCAGACGGCAGCACTGATCAGAGAGTTTGGGACTCCCAGCATACTTCAATTTGCAAGTCTACAGCTATTAGACAGCAAGGGACATTCAGAAACAGCCTAATTAGTTGCATTTTCTTTTCTAACCTCAGTCAAAAAACAGTCAGACTGTGCTTTAGATTTGACATCCTATTAAATGCAGAACACAGGCCAATAGCTTTCATTTTCCCTTGTGATGCCACAGACTGTTGTTTTCATAGTTTGACAGAGAGACATAATTAGGCCTCAAAAAGGACAAGTCTAGACTATTAGTTCCCCACAGAGGCTCCCTGGAAAATCAGAACCCACAATTATTCTCCACTTTCCCACTGAGGCAAATTTGTGGATATCTGCACTCCTGCCTCAGATTTTCTGCTCACAACCTTTAAGCCTGGGACTTCACTGTCCTTTCACTTGAAGGGCACAAGGGAAGAGACAGGGGAGGATGGTGCTGGATTTTCCAAAGGGCAAAAGCATTTTAAGGACAACACATGGCATTGCTAATGCTGTAGGTGTGAGGGCTTCTCATGGCTGCAGCCAGAGCAGCAGAGAAATTTATTGCCCTATTTCTGCCCCTTCACTGCTGCCCAACAGAATTGGGCTTCAAAAAAATAGAAGTTATAGTTTTTTGGTTCAATCACACATAAAATGAACAAGACAAAAAGCAGCAATCTGAGCATGATTCCTCTCCTGATGTCACAGCAGCCTTTATTGGGCAAGGCATTTAGTGACACTTCTCACTGAGACCTTTGCCCGTTCTCCTCTCTGCTTCTGAGTTACCTGCAGCTTCACTTTCAGTTTCTCAACATCAGGAAGCACATTCAGTTTCTGGCTATCACAGCCTTCCCCTCATAAGCAATTGCTCAGTCTTTCTTTGCCAAGTGGTACAAACCAGCTCTCCTTTGCTTAGTTTCCAATCACTTGGATGGTTTCTGTACCTCTCCTGTTGAGCTGCACCCTTGGACACACCTGATTCAAAGGCGCTCTCAGCCTCAATATGAGCATGGAGCACTAGCCCTCTGTTTTTGCAGCTGCAGTATCATGTTTCAGATGCATCTTTAGTGTATAATCCCCAGTAATCCTCAGTTCCTTGTGTGCCCAGCCAGCAGTCCCTAATTCTGTATAAACCACCCTACAGCTGTCTTTTTTGTATCACATGTTACTGTTTTCAAGTCATTTCCCCAATTAAAGTATTGAATTCTAATCCTATCTTCCAAAATGTTACTCAACACAGTTCCTGGGAATTCGATTCACAAGGAGCATCATTTCCTGTTCCCTCCTGCCACCTGCTTCCCACTGCAAACCTCTGTGCAGGATCTGGCCCTGGCCCAGGGAGGTGCAGTGCAGAATATTCTGATGGTGCCTTTTTTCATGGGTGTGAGTTGAAGTGTTTTCCTTTCCTGTGTGAGCTACCAAACCTACTCAAGACTATTTTGCTCCATGGAATCATAGGATCACAAACTGGTTTGGGTTGGAAGGGACCTTAAAGATCCCGTTTCGCTCCCCTGCCATGGGCAAGGACACCTTCCACTAGACCAGGCTGCTCCAAGCCCTGTCCAGCCTGGTCTTGAACACAGGGTGGGGCATCCACAACTTCTCTGGGCAAACCCTGGATGCTTGATACCACAGAAATTAGCAGAAACTCTGGACAGAGTTTATTTGCCTCTCAGCAAGTTCATGAAAATGGTATCTATTTCTAATAGTGAAGGTCTGTTTCTTACTTTGGCCATGGGTTATTGCATCCCTACTAGGCTGCAACAGAAACCAAAGCACCCTGGGGGTGTGCAGTTGCTAAATGTCCCCATTGGTGACAGTGGCACCTTTTCTGGGCCAGAAGGGTCATGGAGAGCAGTGCAGATGCCAACTGCAGCCCAGTAAGCACTCAATTAGCCCGGCCGTGCCTGCTCAGCCTCTCAAGCACTCGGTGGAAGTAAAATGCTTATATGATCCTTCTGCCTACAAGGCCTTGAAATCTTTAGGGGACCTGGCTTTGCTGCCTGGTTTTCCATTGACAGGCTGATAGAGACATCACAAATCTCTCCAAAGGCCAGTCACAAGGCTTCTTTCAACATCAAAGGGTGTCAGTGTTCACTCTGCCTCAGAGCCTGGGGCAATATAAATCACACATGGATATGTGAACTGAGTGTTTCAGGTTAAATTCTCTCAGTATATATGAAAATTTCACCTTGGATAACTGATGCTATTGTGTTGTCTCTCCATCAACATCAAATATTTTCTGTAAATTATAATGTTCCAATGGAAAACAAAGTTTTATAGGTTAAAAAAAAAAAGGAGAATGAACTACAGTGTTGTGGGAAGATATTAATTAATTTTAAATATACATTGTAATTATCTTAGAAGAATAATAGAAAAATCAGTTCACCAATGAGTTTTTTGTTGGGGTCTTTCAACACTCATAGTTACGTTTATGCTCTCTTGGAGTGAACAGAGCCTCCAACCACAGGGATGTGAATCACTTGCCCTGGATCATCTCTGCTGTGTCTCCTCATGAAAGCACTTGACCCCCAGCCAGGCTCACCGTGGCTATTGGAGCACCTGCTCCCCACACCGCTCCTCCCTGTCCCACCCCGCTGTCCCACAGCGTGAGCTGGGCTGCCCAAATGCCATCTCCTGGCTCCAACCACCCGCTGGAAAAGGCTGTCAGGAGAGCCTGATTCACCCTGACTGGCACAGTTGTGGCACCTCTGCAGGGAGTCGCTGCCACCTCCAAACAGGAGCCGGGACAGCTGGAGCTGTCAGTACCTTGTACACTGCACAGAGATAGCTCCGCTGCCTGCCTGGCCTCCTCCCCGGCAGGAGCTCTGGTGGCAGTGCTACATCAGCACATTTGCACCACTATTGCACCGCTGCCAACTGGCCCTGCCTGCTCCGAGCAGCAGCCACAGGCACCTGATGCTGCTGCCCGGAGAGTCAGTCCAGCACCTTGAGGGTATTCACCACATCATCCCGCAGCACAGAGTGCCAAGTCCCCAAGGGTTTCTGCAGTCCCCAGGGGTTTTGCTGCCCCCAAGGGTTTTGCTGTTCACAGAGGTTTTGGTGTTTCCAGGGGTTTTGGTGTCCCCAGGGGTTTTGCTGTCCCCAGGAAAGAAATGGCTATTAAATTCAGGCAGTTGGCTACTCAACAGACCTGCTCAGCTCCCTGCACCTCGCCTGCACTCTGAGCAGCTGGTGGTATTCCTGGTTTGGCGGGGCAGGGAGAGAAGCAGATGGAGCTCAGCAGCCTCTGCCTCCTCCTGCAGAGCACACAGCTCGCCCTCCCCGCTGCCACCACTGCTCCTCGCACCAGAGAGGCACTTTTCCCTTGGGCAGCCACCCAGTCAGCCTCCAAGGCTTTGCACTAAGCAGAAACAGGAGCTGGGAAACTACCTGCCTTAAACGGTGTGGGTTTAATGAGATTTTTTATGACCTCTGCAGTAAATTGCCTGTGCTCAGTATTGTGTTGGAGTAAGTAACACCCGGCAGAAATTGTAGCGACGCAGTAATTGTGGAGTAGCTGCCTAAGATCTCCCTGCCATCAGGCAGGGATTTTCATTTCATACATTAGTCACAATTTGCATATAATCATAGTCATAGTTGCATATAATCAGTACATCCCTTTGAATGTGAAGAAGGATAAAGGGGTGAAAGCTGCCCAGCACTGAGGAAATGCATGGAGTCAGTGTGGGCTTTATGGATCTCCCATCGCTCCCAGCCTGCCAGGGGCTGCATTGCTACTCAAGTCACACACCCCTTAACACAACCTCTGGATTAAGGCAGAGAAAATGTGTTTGCCTGGCCATTTCTGAAAGGTTTTAGT
This sequence comes from Formicarius rufipectus, assembly GCA_013399695.1. Classification (NCBI taxonomy): domain Eukaryota; kingdom Metazoa; phylum Chordata; class Aves; order Passeriformes; family Formicariidae; genus Formicarius; species Formicarius rufipectus. Next base: position 938,936 of record VXAU01005286.1, on the reverse strand, counting down.
GAGCATTGGATGCATTATACACCAGATTTTCAATTATTGCCATTGCCCTAGATGCAACAACAGCAGATTCCAAACTGTCCTAACAAAAAGTATTTTTTTCTGGAAAGCTGTTCCTTAGAAAAAATGACTCCTCAAAAGGGAAAGGCAGAGCATCTCTGCCTCCCGTTCTTCTCCCTCCCACCAAAACATCCTCTTGCCCCTTAGGACCATATTTACATTCTGATTGCTGCCAAATGCACCAAACAGTTCTTTCCTACCTTCAGACCTCTGAGCCTTTGGATGTTGTATCCTGAGTAACTTTTGGTTCCTGAACCCTGCTGCTGCTCCTCACCATTGCAGCTGTCACAGCAGGAGTGAGGATGTGAGCCTGGGCTGTGTGATCTCCTTTGGAGGTTATCAGGACACCTTGACAGGTGAGACAGCGCATCCAGGACAGGCACCAACCTGAAAAGGCAATCACTCCTGTGTCACTGAAACAGCCTGTGCTTTGCAAAGAAAGGACAGGCTGGTGTCTGTCATTAGACAGAAAGCAGCTTGAAGTCAGAGTTGATCGCCAGAAAAATTTCCCCATCACCTTATTTGGTGCAGGAGATATTCATCACCTCAACTCTTCAAAGCCAGCAACTACAGCTAGAGAAGAATTATCTTCCGGCACACATTATCCTTTTTTGGCACAACAGTGTTAGAGGCCACATTACAGGCTGTAACTGGGGGAATTGTGCTTCACCAACAGCCTAAGTATTTGCACCTCTCTGGTCTGGGATGTTCACAGTGAGTCCAGTGCTCAGGGACCTCCTGCCTCCAGCTTTTCACCCAGCAAAAGAGCATGGCTTTCTCTGGGATTTTAAACAGCCTTAAAATGACCATCATGGGATATTCACTCATTTTTGTCCATTACTGTGAAATAATGATGTGAAAATCTTTATGTTTCAAATAGCATTTGTCTCCTTCTGTTGTTTCTTTTTTAAGCACAGTCTGCTTGGCTGCAGTCAGGGAATGATTATCTTGCAGAAGTTGTACCTTGTCCATTGACTCACTGGGCCCATCTCATGTCTGGCTTAAAATCTGCATAATGAGAAGAAAGCCATTTTCCTTGCAATCCACTCTCCTGTTCAAAGCTCCTCACACGCCAGGTTGTTGTTTTTTAATCACACAAAATGGTATATATTAATGAGCTCTGAAGTTACATAAAGATAGATCTAAAGCATAAAAACACTAATATGCCCTGTAGCACTCAGTGCTTTGAACACGGAATGGCATCTGTGTGAGAGTGTGATTGCAGGCAGTTATGGAAACCAGTGCCAAAAAATGAGGAAATGCTGAACAAGTGGTGCAAGATTGGGAAAAAACTGGAAATTAAGATATTCCATTTGCATTAAAAGGCCTAGCTTGCTAGCAGCCCAAATTGTGCAACTTTCTGCCTTTAAACGATTATTTTCCACTTCTGCTGCCAACGTGGAGATTGTCTTTTTCCTGGAAGAAAATTTTTCTCTCCCTCCAGCCCCCAACAGAAATAAAGGGTGAGCCAGTTCCTGGGTCAAATGTGGCTGTTCCAAATGGGACAAGTTTTGCAAGCATGGAAAAGTGCAAGGTTTTCCTTCGTCTTTGCATTCATCCTGAGCAATTTCCTTCTCATTTCCAGATGGTGCCAATTAAGAGTAAGAACCCCTGCCCTAATGGTTGTTAACAAAACAAGCACAATCTGAGACTTTAATGAGTACAACCAGAGTCACATCATATGCCCAAGAGAAGCCAAAATGAAAAGAGCGACCGCAGTTGGAAAGCACTTGGGTGGCTGCATCTTAAAATTGTAAGATTCTGGAGAATTTTTTACCATTTTTTTTAAACTGTAAAATGCTAGATTTTATTTTTAATACTGAGGGCTGCCTACTGCTCAGTTCAGTGGGATGATTTTGCGGCTTAAAGATAATCATTTGGATAAACCATTCTATTCAGTGACTGAGGCAGGGAAGTTGGGCCATATGTAATTTCTATTAGAAGATATTTTTCTAATATATTACTAATTTTATTAACCAGTAGATAGTAATTAGGGTAGTAACCATGACTTTAAAAAAAAAAATTAAAAAATCAAATAGTCCTGCTTAGAGAAGCTCACCATTGAGACATCACCAAAAGCAGCAGCTAGAATGAGAAGTGATGAGCAACGGTCCAGCTACCCCTGTGATTTCAGCTGTCCGACAGCAAGTACGGGGAATCAGCTGGTGTTACAGGAGACTAGTTTGTGGCACACTCTCCCAAGAGGTTGCCTGAACAGGGATGCAAGGAGATCATCAAGTATAACACCAATTTCCAGCTCAGGTCTCCTCTTTAAACCACCTGTTCTCCCTGCCCTGAAACCACCAAGCTTATAATTTGACTTGGGAAGCAAAGCAGGCGTGTTCCCAGACTGTCCTTCAGAGAACAAGCCTCTACCATGGCACAAGAGGACCCAGGGCAAAACCTTAAACTCAAAACAACCACTGAAGGACATGTAAGTCCTCATAAAGTCCTCACTGCCTGGGAGTTTTCTGAGAAATTCATACAGGTCACTCCAGTTCTGATAGGGGGGTGGCTCCCTCAAGCTCAGCCTCACCTTCTGCACTGGTGCAGAGCCAGCTGCAGTGGGTGGCTGAACACAGGGATGGGGTTTACTACTGCAAATCTAGGAATGTAGATTGGAAAGATACTTTGGATTAGCAAGAAACCCCAGGGTTGAGTCCAGATACAAGGAGTCACTTTAGAAAGCAGATTAATACTACACACAAGGGTTTCTGAGCCAGCAAGCTGAGCTGTGCTTCATATTGCAATCAAAAAAATTAGAGGCGGCGAAAGATTACATCATCCAGTTCTTAATCCAGAAATACATGTACTAAAAATATGGCACATGGTTAAATGCTTTGCTAGGTCAGAGACCTAATTTGCTCCCTGTCAGTAGGGCTGTTCTCTATCGCGGACAGTGTTTGGGCTAATTAGATTCTGCTCCTGTCCACTACAAGAGCAAAACCCAAGGCATGAATCCTCTGGCACTTTGAAGTGCTGGTCAGCACTTTACAGACAACAACAAATGATAATAACCACCTTTGTGTTTGAGGTCTGTGCTCGGGGTGGTTTCAGAGGTGATCAGATGTGGCAGGGAGATTCCCAAGCCAGTCAGGACAGAAAGATGCCCCAGATGCAAATCTGGACACAGAGTTATTTTTGCGCACTTTCTTACCTTGTCTCCACTTTCAATTTCTAAACATTCTTGTGGATCCTCCCTCCCCAAATCTTGCACTTTTGGTGCTAAACTGTGTAACTGCTGAGTCTGATTTTAGGCTTGCAAAGTACATTTGCTCTCGTATGACTAATTTGTGTGCACAGTTAACTTGCATGCACCTACACAGTGGATGATGGTCACTCAGGTGCTCTCCTGCTCCTGGATTTACCCACTCACAGGTGACTTCTAACCTTGTGAGGAAGGGACCATTGCCCCACTATGTGTGTGGTGCCCAATTCCTCTTCCCTCACAAACAACAACAATAATGCCAGGATGCTTTACCTGCATCTTTAACCTGCAAATTTAACACATCATTTGGCTTATATTTTGGGCAAGAAATTCCGCAACTGCTTTCCTGACAGCACTGTCACCGCTTTGTTTTTTGAGACCTGAGTTCATTTAAACCCAGTGGAAACACCACTTATTCCATCATGTAATGCAGAAGCTTCTCTCGCCTAAGTTACCACAATCATATATTAAAGACCAATAACATCTGGTAATGCATAATTGCAGCTTGGTTGCTTCTCTGCCCTCCCTTTAGTCTCTCTGAGCCGTTCACAGCCTGACACGGCGCTGCCTCGCTGGGCGAGGGCCGCCAGCCAGGGCTGCGAACACTAGATGGCACTTGCAGCAAGGAAGGTTAAGAGTTTGTGCAACTAAATGCAGACCTCAGTTATTGCCTCATTCATTGCCTCATTCACCGGGCGAGATACTTAGCTCACTGTGTCCTCACCACTTCCTTTGTTCTAAGTCGGTGTGTAGTCCACTGAGAAAAATTTGGTCGGTTCCTGGAGAAATTCTCTCCTTCACTGATGGATAACTCCACTCTAGTGATGTTGCTATTTCATTAATATCAAAACACCTTGTGTTTTGCCTCAAGTTGGAGCATATGCAAGCGCATGATATTGGCTAGGACAGATGCTCAAAAAACTCTTTGTCCTGATTAAAAGACAAAACCAGCCCCAGCAATGATCTTATTGCCATTTACCAAACTGCTGCATCAGAAAATGAGAGTGCTGCTTCAGGCCTAGAGATCCCTCCCACCTTTCATACCAGGCTGTGTTTGGTACTTCTTGTATCACTTCAAAGGGCCAGATGTTGCCCCTGGCTCGTGCCTGGAATTTTCTGTTCCAAAGGGAGCTGAGTGATGGTGTGTTACAGCCACACTGCAATGGAGCAGCGAGGAAATGATCCAGCCCAGCAGAATGGGCTCCTCCTTGGAACACTAACAGGGAGACATGCAGGTGCCTCACATTCTCCTCTGGGTTGACTGAGGACAAGGAGCTGCCCTTTCCCTGCTGACATCTGGGCCAGCACTCATGTGAACGTGGCTCCTTTTATTTATCCCTACGGCTACACTGGAATAGTAACCCACAACCAGCCTCAGCCTGCCTTGCAGAGCAGGTACGTGAACGTGGTCTGGAGCATCCTCCTCCTCCTCTCCTGGAAGCTGAGGTTTCACCCCACCCTCTCCCAAGCCTGGCCTGCAGGCAGCACGGTAAACAACTTGCAGCTCTCTGCTTTGGAGCAAGGGTAAACAGGCACCCATCACAAGGCACACATGATGTGTAGAAGGCTTAAGTCTGCCCTCGACACATGAGGAGCTACAAGTGACCCCTCTCCCGGCACTGGGCCCTTCTGCAGGGAGCTCAGTCCCTTCCAGGGGACACCAGTGGAGGCTGCAGTGTCACAGCAGTGTCACACAAGTAAGGCAGAGCTGGCAGCACCAGCTCTACACCCAGCAGAGCAGAAAGGCCACGTCCTGCTGGGCAGGGTGCAAACAGCCACACCATGGACTCACCTGAGCTGATGCCCTTCTCCACCTCTTCCTCCAGACATCTCCCAGAAAGCATCCAGGGTAAATCCCCCGCTAGTGCTGTTTCACCTGTTCTGGAAACCTTTTCTCTTCTTTTATAGCTATTATTCCTTCATCCTTTTGACAGTCAACTGTTGCTACTCCCTTAGAGCAGCAGTGCTCCTGCCCAGCCTGATCTTTTCCAAGGTTTTTCTTAGCTACTTTCAAAACAGACAATGCACTTCCCACCTTTTGTAGCTTTATCCCCGTCTTTTAAATAAAAGATTTCTACACTTTTGAAGTCATCACCTGGATTATCTCTCATTTCCTCTCATCCTTTCCTATCTCCTCACCAAGGGCAACATTTCATTGCTTGGAAGTATTTCTTCTCCCTTCCTCTTTCAGGTCACTTTACCAGATCCTCTTTTCTCCCCAGCCATCAGTCAGGAAAGCAACTTGCTTTTCCCTAGAGTCTCAGCTACATGGTTTCTGAGTTAACCAAGCTGTTAGAAGAGTTGACCACACATCTCCATAGGTTCCCTTGTTCCAGAGAGAACCGGATGATTCTCAAAACCAATTCCAGTTTCTGATGCTATCACAAATACTGTCCTCCCCTAATTTAATCAGTTGAATTCACATTACTCTCTCTCTCTCGTGCTTTGGCCTGCTTTGACATTGTATCTTGTCTCCTCAGACCAATTCCAGGCAAATTCAATAGAATTTTTGTCTAAGGACTGAAAAGACATCTTGAAGTTGTACCCCAGCCCCACAGCCATGGCTAAGCAGCACCAATAACTACCAGCACACTGCTGCTGGCCTCCACTGTTGGTGTTGGCTTCACCAGCAATGGCGGAGACAATGAAACAGCAAGAGTTGGCAACAGAAAGGTGCTGTCCAGGAGCCTGATAGGGCCACATGTCAGCAGCACCAGTCCAGAGTGGGACCAGCCTGGATGGGGATGGGGGAAAACTCCCACGTTGGGTCCCCTCAAGGGAGTGTGATGTGGGAGCTGGAGGTTGGCTGGTCAAGGGGCTCCCCAGTGCTGTTGCTGACACCTACTGCTCAGCACCTGCCATCCAGCACCCACACAGGGCCTCATCCATCTCTGCTTAAAATACCCTCCAAACCAACCAGCTAACCAGCCAACCAACAGATCATAGCATGTTCTTCCATTCTTTCCCATCACGGACTATAGTCCTATTAACCTACTAAAGATGCTTCAATGTCCTTTCAGTTCAGGAGAATTCTCCCCATTGTTCCCACAGAAATCTCTCGGGATGTACTGCCAAGAGGGTGCATTTGCTGTCGTGTTCCAAGTTGCTTGAAATAACAAAGAATTACCCTTACAATTAAGATCAGGCTGTACAATTTAGATACGTGCCTTAAAAGAGTTATTCTTCTCTGCCAGAGATGTATTGTTCTTCTCCATTTAATTTTATTTACTTTTTTAGTGGATGCAACAGTTACGCTGTCATTTATCGGAGAAGAAGGAAGCAGCAGCTGCAGAGCCGTGTATGTAAAATAAACACAGGGTGTATGAAGCTATCAGAAGCTCAGACTTCAAGGAGGAGAGGGGGAGGATTGCTTTTAATAAGATCTCGTGTCAGTAAAGTTGTGAGATGGAATGGCAGGGTCTTACCCTATTAAAAATAAGAGTGGGAACAAATTCTCTTATTTAATGGAACAGCAGTGTGAGCTGTGTGTGTACAGACAGAGGCCTTAATTTAAAAAGTAAAAAGCAATTTGGTCATTCATGTTCAGACTGGGCACTCTGCAGACCATGCTGAAAGCACTCATTTCTTTTTAACTCTTTGGCTGCAAGACCTGAAGAGCATGGGGGAGGCAAATCCTGGGTGTATTTATCCCTTGAACAGCACCTTTTTTCTCCCTAATGTGCTGTGCAGGCAGGTGGCTGATCCAGGAAAGGCAGGTTGGGAGGCTGGGCCCGCTCCCAGCTCAGATGCTGCTGGTTATGTTAGCTTGGGTGGATCATTTCATCCACCATCAGTACAAACACAGATGCTGATGCTATTGATGGCTGCTGCTTGTTTGTTTATTTGTCTGTGTTAAGCCAGTGAGAAGGAACCCCCCCCAAGCATGAGAACACCCAGACCAGAGGGCTGGACCAGAGCCTGCTGCAGTTGTATTCACCAATATGACATCACATGTCACGACTTGAATCTGCCACATCCCTCACACACACAAAAGGATGTCTGCAGTGCTCTGAGGACACATAGGCACAGTTAAAGGCCTGTCCTAAACCCAGCAGAGGCAAGCAGAGAGGGGGGCTTGGTGGCCCAACCAACACAGCCCAGCTAGAGGGTGTCTGTCTAGGCAGCTGCACCTTCAGTCTGGGTACGCCTCATGTGTCAGAGCTGCAGGGCATGAGGACCATGAAATCAGGTTGGATGAACATCCTTAACACAGGTGTTTAATAATAAAGCCAAAACCATTTTTTAAAATAGAGCTAAATTGCCCCACAGGTGATAACAGTGATCCCACACATTCTCCTCCTGTATACCCTTGCTCCAGCAGCACACCTTGCTTGACATGAAGCTGCACAATCTCTGAACAGCTCCAAAACAGCCAACCACGGTGGTATTTCCCCAAATGTGCTTACACACACACACACACACACACACACACACACACACACACACACACACACACACACACAGTTCTATTGCAGGCATTATTTCAGTAGTAGCACCATTGTGGAAAAAACGTAAGTATTTTCTGCAATTGTATAATCAGCATATAATTACATAGAAGAGAAAACATAAACATATATTAAACAGGTGAATGCATTTATTATTCAAATATAAATTTCAGCGGTAACTGAAAGCGTGCCAGTCTGTACCTGTGTGTGTAATTAATAGAGGATTGGAATTAAATATGTTGTGTTTGTATAAATATCTGATACACCTGAGGCCACCTTTGGACTAAGAGATCACATGGACAACACACAGAAAGGCACCAAAAGACAACAGAGGTGCAGCTGCATGAGAGACCTGTCCCACTTTGAGGGATCTCTCTCTCATTTTCCTCTGCTGAAAAATGAGGAGCAGTAACAAAAGCAAATAGTTGGAGCTTCTGTTGTGCAGCTGCAGCCTGAGTGAGTCCTCCTGGTGCAAGGAGCCCAGTGACCACAATATCTGACAGTAGAGATTATGAAATCACTGTCTGGGCCTCTTAGACCCAACAACCTGACCTGATAAAAAGTACTACAGAAATTCTGAAGGAAAAGCTGTTAGATCTTTGACCTCCTTTCACTTCTGCTTCTCCTGACGTCAGCTGTAGTGGGCCACTGGAGGCAAAATTAGGCCTCTAGGCTTTTATGTCTCATCTAGAAGAGCCATATCCCAGAATAACAAACCCATTAGCCCAAGCATCTTTCAAGAGAAATATTTTATCATATGGAATGTCTCAGGGATTCAGCCTTCAATGAGGACTGTTGTTGGATCACAGATGGGATCTTGGGAACTGCACTAAATCACAGATGGTATATTTCTTTCTATAATTCACAAAATGGGCTATTTCCACTGCTTGCTGGGGTTTTTTCCCTTCTCTGATTTTTATATTTTGCACGTGGCAATTGCAAACATGGATAAAATTTTTTAAAAGGGCCCTTGAAATCATTTTCTTCTAATGATGCCTGTAATCTTTTCCTGTTCAGTAAATCTAACACCAAAATATCAATCTTTTCAGAAATTAAAACACACTTAATTTTAATAGGATTGCATTTATGTTTTATATGCTTTGCTTATTTATCTTCTGTGTCATTTCTTTTTTCTTGGATAAGCTCAATGTTCCCTTGTTATCTCTTGAAATACTGCTTCAGCCATGAGTTGCTGCCTAGACTGAGACACAGCAGCTCCACCATGGACAACTGCTGGATCCCACATTCCTACTCCTTACAGCCTGGGTTATCTTAATCCTGAACCACAACCAGCTGAAACCAGAACCATAGCCCAAATTCACCCCATTCCCTTCTTGTCCTTGACTGGGGCAATTATTTAGGCACCCTCTAAAATCCCTGTGCAGTTGGGAAGAGGATGGAAGGAGGAAAGGGGGAGAAGGAGGGAAGGGAGCATCCCTTGGCACATCATATTCTTTGGAGAAGCCTCTTTCTCTCTGTTGTCTATGTAGGGAGCCTAAGGCAGGCAGGTACTTCACCAGACTCAGAGAAGGGAAAGGAATTTGGACATCCTCCAAACAACTTAGTCTTAAAACAACAGATGGAAACAGAGAGATACAGGGGGCCACAAACAGTCAATGGGATTGTGATATGAGTTTGCATAATACATGCCTGGCTCTGCACATCATTGCATCTCCTCTTTCTAGCTGCTAAGTGACAGAAAAAAAAAAAAAAAAAAGCGCCAAAATTGCATCTAATACTTTCCTGAAATTGCTTCATTGCTTTTCCATATAAACTACTTCTATAACTGGCACAGAGTTTTTATTTGTTTGCTGGTTGGAGGGGAGGACGGCCTATACAATCTGAATAAAAGAAAAAGCAGCTATGAGCAAATCTCTCTCTTCAGCCAGGATCAAAAAAGATTTAGAGCTCCACATGTTGCTATCAGTACAGTAACAACTGGGCTCCTACGAGCATCATGCTGTGATCCAGTCTCTGGGGATCCTCTTCTATATCCATTTAACTTCCCCACCTCATTTGCTATCACAAGACGCTCAAATGCTGTTGTCATTCTGTTTCTGCTTTGTGTTTACTGATGTTATCAAATATTACACTTCACTGGAGGGTAATCCAGAGAACACTGCTTGCCCTCTTCGATACTGAGCTGCTCAAACACTCGTGCCAGCCCCAAAGCTGAGCTGCAAATCAAACCAAGATTGCATGCAAGCCAATGGTAATCCTTCTGCTGGGCTTTGAACCACCCTTTTCAAAATTATTTCTAATTCTCACCAAATCAGGATCCAATAATCCTTCAGCACTGATAAGAGACTGGGATTGCAAGGACACCTAATCATGCTCTGGCTCAGTAGGTGTTTGTGACCTACAGATCACCAGGCTTTCAGTGTCTTGTGCCAACCTTCCTGACACTCAGGAAACACCCACAGTGAACCACTGGGGACACACACCATGATTTTGACCCACATGAGAAGGACCCAAATCCCACCCTGAACACTTGCACCTCAGACATGATCATAGTTATTAGCACATTCTAATTGTGCAAAATTCACAACCTCACTTCAAATCCTTGTTAACACTCTCAGTGGGTCTCAGTGAGTCTCTCCCACCACTCTTTTTGCAGGAAAATGTGTATCTAACACAAGGGCTCAGAAGGGTGAGGGCCACCTCAGACTGTGCAGCACTCACCCAACAAACTCACAGAATGACAAAACCTCTGATAAATCCCCCCATAGCAGGTGGGAGCAAAGACCCAGTGTCCCATCTTTGAAGGGACCGGTTCTGCTGGACAGGTAAATCACCACCTGGCTAATTAAGTGGTCCATTGCTTTCTGTCCATCAGAAAGTGGGGACTTCTTGCATTACGAGCTGCTTCTGGACCACCATATTTCATGGCCAGGAGATCATCTTCCTGCCCTCACTTTGCTCCTCATTTAACATGTTCCCGTTGTTGCCCTCTGAGTTTTTCCAGAGCCTCCCATGACCTGCTCCACTGTTTCAATACACACTGTGTGAAAGCACATTTCTTTATGAGACTTTGGTTTTTGGACTCCTTTGTATCCTGCTAACAGGTCTCTCTCCCAAGTCTCCACCACGTAGAAGTGGTGCCAGACTATCAGTCTGGTTGCCTTTTTGGCTAACAAGGTGGGGAAAGGCAGGAAAGTGGCCAGACATCTGTATTTTCCACAGATGCAGGAGGATAAGTAGCCAGTGCAAGCGGTATTCTTCTGACTGCATCTCTAAAATCCCCCCATAAGGGAGCTCCACAGCTGGAATGGATACTGCTCTCAGAATTTAATGCCCATACCCTCTCCCATCCAGCCCAACCATTCAGCCTTTATGAGGGTGAAGTGGATATGAGCCTAAATGTTTTAGATGCAGTGTAGTTTGTAGTCATGCCACACATGATTTAGTGAATAAGCCATGCAAGGCAAAAAGATGGCAGAGCTCTGTGATCTAACAGCTGTGTAAACAGGCTAGAGAGTTTAAAATTCAGGAAGCTGTATCTTCAGGAAAGTACTTAAAGGGAAACAAAATCCCTAGTGCCACATCTGGTGGCATCGAATTGTCGTTATGACATGGTATTTAAGATGATTTAATGGGTTTATTGCTGAGTAAGAACCTTGGAGTTTGCTTAAACTACTGTGCATTAAAAGGATGTAACTCTTTAAATGATATTCTGACAAAGTACTGCCTAAAGAGTTCATTATCTTTCAGGAACACACACGTATGCACATCAGCATGTGTGTGTGTATGGAAACAAATAGGTCAATAGACAGAAAGATGATCAAGAGCTGCATATCACACACATGTATTTAATGATACTCCACACAGACTCAAATGTGGTGGGAGAGATTTCTTTGGAAAAATTCATTCACCCCTTTTCTGCCTCTCTCTTCTACACCTCATACATCCATACAGCAGGCAAGATCCCTGTCCACCTTAATTACTTCTCACTTAGGGCACTGAATCAATGGGTGGTTTTGAAACAAAGGATTCCACCACTAAAAACAGCCTGGGAAAGTGCCCAGGAAAGGTTACTGATTATAGACGACTTCTAAGAAAAGGTGTCCAGAAAAAGAAAAGGTGTTTCTTCTCTTGCTGAATATTTTTTCATGTGACTTAGTGTTTCTCTCACCTTTAGTTCCCAGAACAGTTCTCATTTTCTCTGGATGTTCTGACTTCTTATCTCAAGCCCTTTCAGCTTGTTGATTTTAAATTCAATCTAGTTAATTCAAATTCAGGGCACGTTGCTCCTGAAGTCTTTCACCATTTCTGATTGCATAGAATGGAGCTGTTAATGGTATGGGGTTTTGTCAGCCAGGAATGGTGCGAACTTCACTTTACTTCTTCCTTTCATAGTAGATTGACACAGCACAACTCAAGCCAGTCACACAATCTTGTCTCCTTCAGGGGCTTCTCTCTCCACTGACTGCACAGAGAATCACAGAACCATAAAAATGCTCTGGGTTCAAGAGACCTTAAAGATCATCTTGTTTCAAACCCCTGCTGTGGGCAGGGACACCTTCCAGTAAACCAGACTGCTCAAAGCTCCATCCAACCTGGCCTTGAACACTTGTAGGGGTGGGGCATCCACAGCTTCTCCGGGCAACCTGTGCCAGTGCCAATGTGCAGGTTGGACAGATGGATTAAGTGAATGATGAGGATCATTCACTGTGAAATTGCATGGCAGAGCAGCTTTGTCCAACCAGACAAACTCCTGAACAATTCCATCAAGTCATCATCATCTGTGTCCATTTTCCCCCATCAATGTGTTTACCTCTTTGCATGCAAGTAAACTGTCAAAGGACAGTCTGCCTCTGCTAGTTCCATGTGCATGGAACATCAGACTAGAAAGGGCAGTTTTGCTCTGTTCCAGACCGAATTTGCTCTTTAGATACCAGAAGTGACCCAGACAGGGTGGCCTCAAGCTTCTCACATCCCAGTGAGCCACCAGAGCTCTGCAGTGTCCTGCCTACACTGCATAGGAAGAGATGTGTGCATTTTAATGCGACTTCTGCTACTGATCCCACCTTCATGCAGTTCCACCAAACAGCTCTGACCAACAGTCTCTCCTGTAGCACATCTCTGGCTCTAATTTCCATGTATCTATAATTTATTTTCTTTCTTTTTTTTTTTTTCCCTAGCAAAATGCACCTCTTACAAAGCGGGAGAGAAGTTGAAGTTTGTTTCTTTAGAAAGCAAGAAGCTTCTATTTAAAATCAGGAGGGGTCTTCAACAGCCAGAGGGTCAGTTTTTCCTCTCTTTTCTTTTTTTTTTTTTTATTTCAGTATGAGTTTGATAGTGAATAATTGGAAGAGAGGAAAAAATCACCTCAGGTTGTATATTGCCACTTCCTCTTGCAACGTGGTTAATGCAAACCTTTGATTAGCCTTCTGAAGAGACCACACATTCAATAATTTGAAGCAAAAGGTTAATGGTGTTATTACAACTATTATCCCTTTTAAAATCATTATCCTCTTGTTTTTTATGTCTATATTACCTTCACCTTTCCATGAACCCACTTTACCAGCTGTTTCCCTCCGTCATAAAGTTTGCTGAACATCATCCTAGGAATAGGATAAATGCCATGTTTTATCAATCAAGCCTAGGGGAATTCTCAGCTTCTCATAACCCAAACTGTAAAGGGAGATTATTACAAAGTTTCTATTTTGATTTTTAAATTGGTCATGAGTGAAATACACACTTAATGTCAAGGTGCACAATGTTGCAATTATGACACCATTTTTCTTGGGAAGTTTTACAGATCAGCAAAGTATGAAAACTGAAGACTTAGAAGAGACTAATCAATTGTCATTAATTTTAAGTAGGTTCTTTATTAGAAAGCCAAATAGTCTCTAGCAAAAATGCACTGAATGACTAAAACAAAGATAATGAAAATGTGCTAAATTGAGGTGATAACCAGCCCCGTTTCTAATGCATATTCCCAATGTAGTATCTAAATCCTATGGATTTCCAGGCAGGCTTTAATCCCTCCAATTGGAAAATGTGAATTAATTTCCAAAAAAATTTAGAGTAAGATTGGCTTTGAAATCCATGGCAGTGTCTCAGACGTACGTAAAAATGCTCCTTTTTTTTCCAGAGACACTAACAGGATCTATATTGACTAACTTCAGTCACTTCAAGCCAGTTGCTCCATCAGCATTTGACCCAAATCTTTGGGTTTTATACTTCATTTCCTGGTGCAGTTTTTTTACAGTCAGCATCTTTTGGAGTCTATTTTTCCATTTTTTCAGATCCTGTGGGCACCAACTGTCAAAGTCCCCATCACTGAGCCCAAGATTGAACACTGGGCCTAGAAGAACATATACAAACAGAAGACATTCCCAGTAAACCTAGTTAAGTTTAAAAAAATGAAGTGTGGAGGGAAATTAAAGGCCTTAAAACAATCAAATTTTGTAAGTGCTTAAACTCCATTTTGCCAAATAAAATTATCACACTCTTCCTGGAATTTGAAAAGAATCTTCTAATGCCTCTCCATGAAAATACATTCCTTGCAGAATGGCAATGGTGCAGCCTTTACTGAGCTCTTAGTAAAGTAAATGAAGTGCTCTGTGATTGCTTCTTTTGAACATGGAAAAATACAGGTAGTACCTATTAATGTTTTCCTACAATAGTGTCTATCAGGGCAAAGCTGTGATCTGTGCAGATATTTAAGGAGAACAAAATGTAGGTTCTGCCTATGCCATTTTTATAATCATGGATGTACAGGAGAAGTTAATACCTGTATAACTTCGAACACTGGTGGCAGCACAAGTGAGATAATTTCTTTCTTTCTTTTTAAAATTTGGAATGTTTTTGGTACCAACTTCCAAGACAAAGAAAGGGGAAAATCTGCCACATGAATGATGCAATAAGAAGCAAATTCCCACTACAAAAGTCCTATGATTGACACGGTCTTGTCATTATTGTTGAAAATAATCTTCTGGTCTGTTATAATGACAAGAGGCTGTGTAATGTTATTCTGATACAAGAAAAGCCTGTGTACATTCATTGATCCAAAGAATTCTAATTCACCCTGGAGAGGAAGATAAGAATCACAACAGCAGGCAGTTAAAAGTCCATCTAGCCCTAGATCCTGGCTCTGACAATGCCTAATGCTTCACATTTCAGAAGAAACTGTCAAAAGAGCAGCTTCATTGTGCTCCCTTCTAAAAATGAACAATATTAATAGTGTGTTCTTATCTCCCAGGCTTTTCATGGCCAGCTGACCACTATTGGCTTCCACAACAATAGCTACCATGGCAAGTGAGTTTGATGTGTCCTCTTTTTCTTTTATACATATATATTTATGCATATATATGTTTATGCATATACATATAGGTGCACAGCTATAACACACAGATGCATGGCTATGACATACAGATGCATGCAATAACTCAAATTATAAAGTCCTAAGCTTTTACTACATTTAAGAAGAATTTGTGCACTTTATTTTAAAAGGAAATACAGGCTTAATGAGCTGTGGCCAGCCCCGCTTTTTCATATCTCTTTTAATCACAGCTTGAACTGGTTACCAACAAATTTCTCCAAGAAATGTTGAAATATTTTTAAATGTGCTTAACACCACTAACAGTTTTAAAAGGCTACCAGTTTAAATGGGACTCCTCAGTTTGGAGGAATGGGCCCCAGGATATGAGGCATAAAAGACTCCATTACTTCAGCATATCGAAGTAAAGCCTGAGAGAGTGATAACTCTTGATAGGCATCTAGAAAAATCTTGCAATGGGGATGATTCAACTTCACACAAAGTAGCAAAAAAAAAATAAATTAGAAACTACATTGAATTAAGACACCATTTCCTTGCAGTAAGAATAAAAACCAGAGGTGGCTAGAAAGAACAATGGTGTTGCAATGTCCTGGTAATCTTGATGGTAAGATTATATATCTTTCTAGAATGTTCCACTCCAGTGTTTGTGAGCACCTTTGCCTGTAGGCATAGGAAAGGGAGGAGGATGTGATTCAAAACGTGCTGGTCTCCCCAGGGCCTGTGACATGATTTAAGAGATTTGAGAGAGATTCAGTTTCACTTCCACATTGGTACATGCTCATGAAAAGTGCAGCTCTACCCTAAGACAATAATTATAATCAGATTTCATGCCCTGCAGCATCAGCTGGTGGCCCATAAATGTAAGAGGATTCCTTTTCCTCCAGATGTGTCAATCACCTTCCAGCACTGGGGTTGTTCTACCTCCTTCCAAAGCACTGGAGTCAGGAGCTCCATGCCCTCTCTTGGATACCCAGAATATCCTTGGCTGATTCAATGCCTTGCTTACAGGTCCAAGACTATTCTGGTCACCAAATTTTAGGGAAAGGTTCTTCTTTCTGACTTCTGCCATCCAGGGCTAATTTGCCCCTCCACATCCCTTCACCAGTGACAGTGCCCTGCTTTCACTTATTCCTTCATGTTCTAGGCATCACAACAATATGATGGCTGAAATACTGGCTTGGGCTTTAAGACTGAGAAAAAGCATGCAAGGAAAACTTGTAGCAGTAGCAGCTTGTGATACTGGGTTAGCCTGACTAGATGGACTTCAGGCAGTTTCTATGAAACTCCAAACCCTCCCTCTGTGCTATGAAGACAGAGGCTCCACATCAAGAAGTAAATTCAGCTCCTTCAGGCACAGAAGTTCAAATATCCAAATGCACCTGTACAACTTCCTTAACACCACCCTCTCCCTCAGAACATCCAACAATCTGACATCAGGCAGAAGTACCTCACAACAAACACATCTTAAGGATAGAATCCCACTGTGTCTATACCTCAAATGATGCTGAAATAGCAGCAAAAGCCTTCTAAGTTCTAAGTGAAAGTGCACATTCCCATCAGCAGAGCTCCACTGCAATCCCAGGCTGCTCCCTGTCCTGCCCATCACTCATGTTGTCTCAGGCTGCTGACTCCACTTTCCATCCATTGTAGCTCTTACTCTACATTCCCTTTGGGCATAAAGCATTCCATTATCTCCATTTTCTGCTGAGGTAATATCTTTCCTAAGCCTGGGCAACAACAACAGCCCAGGTTGTGGGGGAAAAAATAAAAAAAAGCTTCACATGGAGTGAATGCAAGTCAGCATCTGCAAATTGCTGTGTTGCTGAGAGTCACACACCCCCCGAGGTGACAGCTTCAACCAGATGCTGTCCAGCAAACAGCTCACTTGGAGCAATCTTTGCAAAGATTTTGGACGTGCCATCTGTTTTCTCTGAGACATGATCCCATGTCAGTGCTTGGTGTGAACTGGGAAGGTTGAAGGGGCACCACAAGGCACATATTCTTGGTTACAGGAATGCTCTACCGAAAGATGAGTTCAGATCCAGGCGTGGATTTCCCTTCAGCGTGAGGTTTCCTGGTAGGAGTTTTGGGTTCATCCCAAGTTCAAATTTTTTTCCGTTTGAACAAAAAAAAAAAAAAAAAAAAAAAGGCACTTCACAAAGCCCTCAAACCCCTCAAATTACAGACCATAGGAGGAACCAGCTAGAGCAGCACATAACTAAGAACCCAAATGAGTCTGTTAATTCCCATTTCCCTTTCTGGCTCTTCATTCTCTTGAGCTGGAACACCAAACCACGATCCGCACATGAATAATGCAGCTGCTGTTTCAGAGTGGATTCCACAACAGAAATCTGTATCCTCTCTCCATGGCAGATATTTTTAGGAATATTTCTGACCACCTTGCTTTGAAGTCACTGAAATGCAGAGGAGTACATGATAGAATTGTAGGAAGCTCTTCCTCCAGAGGAGCACTTCCAGAAGGCCACTCTAACTGTGCAGGCACCACAGCTCCAGTAAATCTTTCTGTTCTCAGAGAACAGCAGGATGAAGAGATATTCTAACCACATCCATTATTTCTCTCTCCTCATGCTCCTTGTAAAGCCTTTAGCAGCTCTAAACATCCAAAGCCACCCTGGAGCAGTCCTCTGCTGCCCAGCTGAGTGCTGGATTTAGATCATTTTTATGTACAGGAACGAGCTGTAACATATCCTGCACTCTGATTCACTATATAAATATTTAAGTAAACAACAAGGTCACTCAACTGTTTTCCTTACCAGTGCATGAAACAACATGATAGTCCATCATGTGCTGGGATGCAATCCCAGTGCACGGAACTGGAGTCGGGTGCCATGGGCAGGCTCAGAGGTGTTCCTGTGGAGGTCAGGGGATGGCCCTGGCACTGTGCTGTCACTGGAAGTGGAAAGGATGCCTTGCAGTTTGCACCACAACCCTTCCCCCTGCCCCAGTCTCCTGACACAGGGATGACACACCTCTGCCACCCCTTGGTAAGGACAGAGCGGGAGGCAGCTGTACCAACCAAGGACTCAGTGCATGAGCCTTCATCATCAGCCTCATGCAACCTACTCTGTCCTTCCTCTGCCTCAGATTTCCTGCACAGGCTGTCCTACTGTCATTTGTGATTTTCCATTTCCAGACATAACCTTGAATTAAGATTGGTCTTTTGTCCTTCAAGGCAACTGTGCTTTGTCTGGTTAGACTGTGTGAAGAAACACCTGCCCAGATAAAACCTTTAGATTCCTGGGCCATTATCTCAGTATTTGCTTCTCTCAATGTGCCACATACAACATGATACTTAAAAACATGCTTTCTGGTGTTTTACACACTGGCTGTAGTGACATATCAGAGTAGCTGGGCATCAGCACTTGGAAAAGCATCTCTGGCTGCTCTCAATCTCTTATCTGTAAATGTCACTTAACTGTCTAAGAAAAATTTGGCTGACCTTTCAATTACTGGTAATAGAATAAAAGCAATAAAAGACTGTCCATGACAGTAAGTGTCACCACTACCCATCCAATGCCTTCTTGTGCTGATTGGGAATACCAGGGCTGCATTTTTGGCATAGACCTGATAAGGAACTTGCTGGTAAAAGGCCAAGAAGTAGGGAAAGAAAGGAGTTGCCCACCATTCCTCCCTGCCCAGACTCCACAAGCAACTCCAGAAAGAGGATTTCTGAGTTATCTGGGGAAAAAAAAGGCCCTATATTCTGGGGGCTTCTGTGGAACTTAAGAGCCTGTAATATCTGCTTTCAGGGGTAAACACTGCTCTCAGCCAACTGCTTCCTGACATCTGCCAGACCTGCTGAGATAGCTGAAACTATTTGCAGATAAAGGATGAGATACATGGGCAAATCCTCCCTACCATGCAGAAAGGTCAGGATGGAGTTTGCACACTGTTCAGTGCCTTTGTGAGGCCTCCACTCATGCACAGCCTGGCTCATGGCTCCTCGAGCACTCAACTGCAGCTCAGACACTGGTTTTTTGCCTGTTGTGTTTGGTACTGGCTAAGAAAGGCACTTGAACGGATGTTATAGCACAGCAATCTCAAATAAGAACACCACAGTTTATAAATTAGCTGTTAGCAGCTCTCATAAACACTTCCTCAAGTCCTCCTCCAGCAGCAGAAATAGCTCTTCACTCTCTAAACTGCCAGGCCATTGATTAAGAACAGAAAAGCTTAGTTGGCAAACTCCTAGTGCTGGTGCCTGACTCATGATGAAAAGCTCTCAGTTCCCTTCAAGCAGGAAGAGGACAGCAAATATTCATGAAGTTTTTCACATCCTACCCAGTTACAGCTTCGATTCCTGAAAACCAAAAGTTTTCCTACTAGAAGCAGCTCTTGTGTGTCCTTCCCATTGTGGAAACCTGGAATCTATTCCATACTTTCCAAAACTCTTCTGTCAGGTTCAAGCCCTGAGACCCTGTGCCATCAAAAATATGTGCATGAAAATGAGATACAAATAATTACTACATGTAGAAACTTACACTGTGAGATCCACCTATATTCAGTGACCTGACCACAGCAGTCATTTCCAAATTAACTGGCAGAGCCAGGATATTACCAGTTGCTGTAGGAAGATGTTCTCCTAATTCTTTCCCCTTCAAGACAAGTCTATGGTTACTAGAGCTGTTCACAGCTTTGTGGATGCTCTCCACTGAGACCTTTCTTTGTAGATAATCTCAAATAAGACCTTTCTTTGTGTATTCTGTACTCTTACAGACTAATCTGTGCATTAACTAATTTGCTCAGGCAGCTCTTTCTTACACAGTCCTGAATAAAGTGGCAAAATAAGTAAAATGAGAATATAATCAATCATGTTAATACGTCTCTTTCACACCTACTCCCACATTCACATAACCAGTCATACACAAACACCCACAATTATCTGAGTGTTCATCTCCTCTTCCTTCCTTCTGGCTCATCGGAGACTAAAATAGTCATGTGGTGGTTTCCATCACTCATGTTATGTCACTGGGGGAGTCAGTTAAAATGCCTCAAACACCAGGAAGTGTCGTCGAGATGGGTAGATGAGAAAATCAATCACTCCATGATAATTTCAACAAATTCTGGTCTTTGAATCCTGCTGAAAAAAACTTCATTAAAGGGCAAACAAATATCAGAGATAAATATCACCTGACTGTGACAGAAGGTTCCTATTAACTGTGTCCTCTACGGGCTAATTGTTCACATTATTGAACCCTCCTAACTCTCACTAATTCTGTGTAATGTTTTGTTCCACAAGCAATTGTACATGTTTATTCATTTCCCTATCTACCTCATTTGCACTTGCAAAGAATAAATGGGAGGTAATATTTGACTGGTCACATAAACCCATTACAGAATTAATTACTTTTATACAGGATCTAACTCATGAAGGAAAAAGGGAGGTGTGAGATTTTTTTTTCCTCTGTATCATACTCTCAAAATCAGTCTGCACACACATATTGTACCTAAGGAAATTCAGCAAATAAGGAGATATTCAGTCTGCACATCCAAGTATGGTGTCTTAGCTGACTACAAAACTAACCTTATGCTTGTTAATGTGAAAAATGGATGTAAGAAAAAGGTTTATGCAAAGCTACTCATACATTAGTTTAATTGAACTAAAAAATACCAATATAGTATGATTTTATACACCGCAATTCCCAACTACATTGCAGCGTCTGCAGTTTCTATATAAAAGGATTTCGAAAAGCACAAAGGGATACGAATATCCCACAATTCTTTAACTACTCAGACAACTATCACAGTACTATTTTCTTCAGTTACATAATTCTTCATCCTGAGCTGGGGAATCCATGGCCAAAGGTTGTACTAAAGGCCGTGACTGTAACCACTTTCCTTTTTCCCAGGTTATTATTGGTCACCGTCAAGGTGTGTGCAAATTTTTAGCCAAGAAAAAGTGTTCCAAAGGCCTTCCTGCCTTTCGGCAAGGACAGGTGCTTCATCACAGAAGTAACGCAAAATACAAGACTATCTTTACACAGGGCACACGGCTATGCCAGGGAATCTGAATTACCCCATGAGTT
The DNA here is from genome assembly GCA_013399695.1 of Formicarius rufipectus. Lineage (NCBI taxonomy): Eukaryota > Metazoa > Chordata > Aves > Passeriformes > Formicariidae > Formicarius > Formicarius rufipectus. The sequence continues at coordinate 917,894 of VXAU01005286.1, read as the reverse complement.
ACTTAAAAGCCAAGGCTCTGAGTCTGAAAGACAATTTTTGCTAATTTCAGTAATTAACTGAGTCAGCTGGGAAGCACCAGGCTGGTGTTTTGCAGCTCTCCAGAGGGCAGGAGGAATGCAGGAAGGTGCAGCTGTCAGAGGCTTTGAGCAGGCAGGTGACTCCGACCGGGACGTGACTCCTCAGTCACCCGTGGAAGTGCCAGCAGATCACACGCCTCCAGGAAGGGGCGCTGCTGCCAGCTGAGTCCATTGTAAAACATGACACTTCCAAGAAAAGCATTAATTGTGGTATTTGTCCAGTCAGTGTAAAATGTTTTGTTTGGTATCGTGTCTTGAGCTGGCTTGACATGGGTGCGGAGTTGTTGGAGCTTCGCCGCTGTGGGGATGGTGGATCTGGTCACACTCGCCCATCAACACAGACACGGTCACCATTCTTCCTATAAGTGCTGAGGGGATCCTAAGCTTGTGCTTCTGAAAGCTGGAAATAACAGCAAGCTCCACGTTTATTCTTGTGGATAAACAATTGGGAAGTAGTCACTGCTCAGGTGACAGCACAGCAGGGCAAGCCCATCCAGCTGCCCAGTTACAAAGGGGGCTGTCATGAACTTCCACAAGTTCTTGAACCAGGGTGTTTCTTGGTTTACACAGTGCAGAAATACACAATATTTGTGTGGGCAATGAGGTCTCCAGCCTGTCCAGGATGACTCATTTACAGCTAAGACCCTTCACGGCCTGGTGGGCAGTGGCGGGGGGAAAGGGTTCACAGAGGCAGCACCGAGTGTCCCGAGGTACCCCCAGGCACACCAGGGAGGGGAATAAGCAACATCGCATCCCTGGTCCATACTGCACAGCCTCATCTGGCCCGTTTGTCAGCGGGGAGAGGGTGAGACCGACCCAGCACACCTTCACCGCCACCACAGCGCCCGAGGGCCACCGAGGGCACACGGCTCCCCAACAGCACGCAATTGCAAGGTCGTGACCACGGGTGGTGGAACTGCGAGGGGCACAACCCGCGAATGCCGCTGCCCTGGGCGCCCCCAGGGAGGTGAGGGCTGAGGGGCATGAGGGGACTGAGGGCTGAGTGGGACAAAGGGGGGATGAGCGGGCTGAAAGCTGAGAGGGCTGAGAGTTGAGGGGGCTGAGGAGACTGACGGCTGAGGGGCACGGAGGGGACTGAGGGCGACAGAAGAGGACAGAGGGGACTAAGGGCTGAGGAGACAGAGGCGTGTAAGGGCTCAAGGGCGCTGAGGGGGACTGAAGCGGCGGAGGGGGACTGAGGGCGGCTGAGGGCGCTGAGGGGAGACTGAAGGCGCTGAGGGGCACTGAGCGAGCTGAGGGCTCTGAGGGGTCCGCAGGGTCCGCGCTTCCCACCCCCCCGCCGCCTGTTTACCCACAGGCTGTGCACGTGGTGGCCGCGCC